>WEDG01004500.1:140000-220290 GCA_017591395.1 Schistocephalus solidus
ACCATGCTGCAGTGATCGCTTCGTCTTCTTCTGAACTTATGTCACTGTTTATGTTGATAAGTCTTCTTTGTACACATATATCATAGTGAAATAATAGGACAACGCCCTGTATTTGAGTTCGATGTTAAGGGTCTTCACGAGAGAGAGAGAGAGAGAGAGAGAGAGAGAGAGAGAGAGAGAGAGAGAGAGAGAGAGAGAGAGTTGGATTATAGCACATGAAGCGATACATGGTGGATAGAAATGGCAGTGGAATGATTGAGTATCGTGAGTAAACACCGGTTGTCGTATTTTGCAGTTGCGAAGTTCGCCGAATATTCTATTTATGGTGGCAAATGCGGTATCCCGCAAGGAGGGTGGAAGATATCATATACAAGGCCGGTGGATGGTATTTCAAATCTATATTCGGTTAGCGAAAGCGGATTAAGACAAGATAACAAGCTTGAAAGTTATCAGCTCTTAGATGCATACCACGGTCAAGACTGTCTAATTGTAATTTATTAGAATGCACAAGACAATGGTGGGAAATTTCTCCACCGTAGCAACGCATGCCAAAACAACCAAAAACCTGACCAGATGAAATAAACCCACCTCGGTAGCGATTGAAGAGCTGTTCAATATTTGACTCACTGATGCCCGACGTTGCTGAGCTATTCTGCCTGTAGTAGTAGTCGATTGACTGCTCAATCTTCCAATTATTCTGTTGTAAACACTGGATGGCGCATTTTTCAGAGCTTTGTGTAATACCCTGAAATTTTTTGATGCGATCACGCTGAGAAGATGAAGGCTTAAACTGTGAAAACGGAAACGGGAAAGAAAACAAAATGCATTGGTTAGCAAGTTAGAGGGAAAGAATAGATCGCAGTGCACGCAGAGCGACACACCGCAATGGCCTAGAAGTGAATACCGGCGCTCCGGTAGGCACCTGAATATCTACGACTATAAGCGCCATGAAACGGCCAAACGGATAACCTGCTAACGAAGAGAAACGTGGGCGACATAGAGAAACCTATCTATGCGTATATTAGCTTCCACCCGACTCCAGAGTCCACGGCAACAAAAACCTGTGCAGCGCATATCCTGCGATCACTGGTTTGGCTTTCAGCAATCGTTATCCAGTTGGTGTTTCATTAGGAACATCGGATACCGTCAGGGACGGTACTCGCCCCAGATCTGGCTTAACATTTTCGGGAAAATAGTTTGACTGTTCTCCACGGCAAAGGGCACAATTCATACAGAGGTTTCAATAAGTGACATCACGAATTCACCCTCTTCTAGTCAGTGAAGCACGTAATCAACAACCCTGAGACGGTCCCGTTTTACGGCAAAAAACATCAGCCCGTGTCGCCAGGTTCTGGTGAAGCTACAGACCATGGTGAGAACAGCATTAATACTACCCGGAGGTACCAGCTGTCAAATAAATCGACCTTTTCCTGACCAGTAGAGCGTCGAGGTAGGGCTTCGCAAGCGTCTAGTCGAAAGATTTTGATAGCATCTACTTGTACTTGTTAATGGTTCGACTTTCGTAGCCTGACGATGTCCACCATATGCACCACAACATGTTGGTGCAGGGACGGTGACTTGCGTATGAAATAGTTTTGATTGATAGTCGGCTTTTACTGCACCTACCTCACTCTCTCTCTCTCTCTCTCCGCTTAACCGCATGTGCCCGGTGTCAAGATAGAAAAAAGACGACCAGAGGCGGGATTGGGCGCAGGCGGCTGGCGAAGCCGGAGGCGCTTCTGATCTTTCCACCACGCCTGAATGAGATCCCGTGTAATAGGAGAGCCATAAATGGCAAGTGGATGGTGCGGCATGGGACGGCACCTAAGCGTGCCACCACACCCCCACCTCCTACCCATGTTCGGCATTTGTTATGAAGGCGCAACCCGAATAATGCCTGCCGTGCCCTGCTTTGATCCTCGTATTGGTCCAGCACACCTAAGACGTGAGCCGTTTAGGGGGCATTTGTAAACGGTAATATAAATGCTATTAGCCGGTTCAAGTATCCACAATGTACAAAAACAGTATGACATGTGAGCTGTGGTTGACCATTAGGTCGCCGGCCATCATTTTGAAAGACCTGGCTCCTGAATTCTCCCAATATCGAAGTTCAATATATCTGGCAACTTGATTGATTAGCCAAAACGACGGCGACGCCAGCTCTGACAGAGATCCGGAGACGAGTTCCTTTTTGAGTTAACAAATATACGGCTTTTTACTACACGCGCCGTGATTTGTCTACCAACCTACTTTCATGGTTCTTGGGTTTGCACCCGCTGCGACCCATGTGTGCGAATAATTTGTAGGCGATGGCATTCCGGAGTGACGCCTTCTGAACATTTACGCAAGATTTTCTGCCAAGGCGTTTTGGTGGATGCATCAGCCTGTTTCACTTCACCGACATTGTGAAGATAAATCTTTGAAGGCTAATGGGTTTTCTTGAACGACCTGAGAAGCAAACGCAGTCACATCCTCCGGAGGTCTTGCTATGCTTGCTGGCTGGTTTGATCCAACCAATTTAATGACAGGCGACGACTACGCTTGCACACAAGAATGCAGTATAGCTCTAAGGTGGTCTCGTCGTTATTTCCAGACTAGGTCAGTAGGTGTCTTCTTGGATGCCAAACAAAGTCGATTGGGTTTAGATGAAATTCGGAAGTCAGTTTCCAGTTAAAAATCTTTGCCAAGGATGTAGCGGGTTGCCTGACCAGCTTTTAAGGATGTGCGCATTTTAGTTCACTGCAATAAATTTGACGTCTGTAGGAAAGTGCATGACAGAACTTCACGAAAATAAAAGTAAGACTTGACTATTTATCGTCATGCGGGTGCAATTTGGAGACATAAAGAGCGGCAAAACCTACACGTACAGTCTCGCCTTTTAACCGTCAGAGAAAGATTAGGAGGCAATGCAGTTTTAAAAGCACCGAGATGGACGACGAAACCGTAAGTCAAATCTCCAACGCCAGCCAGACTGTCGGGCCGGCTAGAGCACTCCGTCTGGAACCGTCGCGGCATACTTTTTAGTATGAAACTGAGACCGTTCAGGGCTGCTGTCTTGCTTACGTTCGTGTAAGAGGCGGAGGCATTGACAGTCAGCGAAAGCCATGCAAGGAAGCCAATTGATGCTCATCTCAACTGCTCCAACGAGTACAGGTGGTGTGACGGTATAACTTCCAGGTACCAATTTCTTAGAAAGAACTTGCTTTATCAGTACGTGCGTCATACTGAAGCCGATACAGCTTTTTTGAAGAGGCAACATCATGAGGATGGAGCAGGTGCACGTACTAAAGTACTTATTCCATAGCGGCATGACTACTGGTGCTCGGAGACAAGGCGGAAAAGATCATTTTATAGGAACGCCCTGAAGACCTTTCGCTATCATCTACAAACCAATCTGCATAATTGGAAAGAGCACGCTCAAGATTACCAGGCCTGGCAGATTGTTGTGAAAAAACCTCAGCAGCCATTTTCAAAGTTAATTGAATGACGGCTGTCAAAACAAAAAATGCTCGCAAGATTAAAGTGTAGCCTTACAACAGAAGCATCCAACTCTTATCATCGTGCCCATATTGTCAACCAGCACTATGGACACGTATCGAACTTACTGCAATCTTCGGAACTAATTCAAGTAAAACACGATCAACGTGCTTCTCCTCTCCCAAAACACCACCACCAGCATTACCTGTGAGGACACTCCTGCCCTCCTACTCCCTCCATAAACCATCCAACACCTCCAACCATCAATATGGACTCAGTTCAAGACCGGCTCCGTTATGATTACATCGGCTTGATGGGCAACTTTCAAAGCCAACGCAGTGCGATCAAATTGAACCTGTCTGAAGCCCTAAAATATCCATCACACAGGTCTCATTAGTCAACACTGCCCCAGGACATCCATCCATATGCGCATCGATGAAAATCTTCAGCAAAACAGCAGAGCGCAGCAAAAAAACCTAGCAAAACACTATATTCTATCTGCACACAATCCAAAGCTGGCTCTGGACCTAATCCACAACACGCGCATATGTGACATCTCCCCGTGACCAAATGAAACTCGCAGTAAGTATGCGATTCACTACAAGTCTATAAGTCTGGGGCCCTTAAATCTATCACGATGGGCTAAGATCCGTGACTTGTATGGTTGCCAACCAGCATATTAACTTTGTCATTTTCAGGACGCAGAGTCAGACTGCAAAGGCTTCTTCTTAATGTGGCCTTTAAAACATCGTCATCCATATGAGATCCGATATTTCCCTGAGTGTGGACTAGTATATGTTGTGAGACAGGGTCTCCTGTGACACTGGTCGACAGGTTGTTCAGCTCTGTCAACCACTGCACCCACGTCCATCCCCGGCCTTGAGGTAGAGTAAAGTGGATGAGGAAGATTCAGCACAATTTCACTTCACTATAAACAAGTTCACGCGCAAGCCCTGGTTGCTGGGCCTACGATGTGGGGTTCAGTGGAAATTTTTCATTTGCGACGATCGAAGTCGAATCTAACTAGCATGACTCTTCGAGACATGGTACAAGTGAGACCGCGAGTCCCAGACCTTAACCTCTAAGGCGAGTGAGGCTCCTTCTTGTCTGCGGGGAGTCAAATAACGTAAATTTCATCAGGTGTGTGTTTAAGAGATATAAATATTGACTAATAAACGTTTCAGTTCTGAAAATTAAGTAGAAAGAAGAAAATAGCCAAACCGACTTATCTTTGAATTGTCGTAATGAGACGCGGTGGTTTTTCTCTAGCCTTTAAAAACACTTAAACTTGGGGGAAAAAATATTCAAGTAGAACGACGAAAATTCTTTTTAACTCTGGCGAGTCCAACTTAAGGCATTCACACTATACATGAGCTGATTAATTAGCTCGCAAAGAAAAGCAATGCCCGAGAGGCCAGAAAATGCAGTAAGCGTGAGAGTTACTCCTGTGAAATGCAAAAACCTTCAAAATAAGGTGTGTCGAACAGCATAAAGACCAGATGAAAGTTGCAATTGCTGGACAAAAATCCAAAAATCTTACCATCTCTGAAACAGGGAGCAATCTGACTTTCAGAAATTCCAAGATCAATTTCAGTGTGAACAAACAAATCAACTTAGTTTGCGGTTCCCAACGTAACAAGCATGGATTGAATTCGCAGAAGTTGAGTGCCGAAGTTTATAAAGAAAAATTAAGAAAGCAAACCAGGGTTTTATTTTATTTCTTGCTCACCGTGGCAGGTGTCAATGTCGCTTCTGACACCCGGAGATATATGCACGAATACAGGACAATAATAACGCGAATATTTGGAGCCACTATCGTAACTCTCCCTTTCCTTTATTACACCCCTCTAAATTTTTTAATCGGGAGTTGCCACAAACGGAGAGTGTTTTGTGTCTCCGTTATCATGTCTGAACCCGTATCGATCTTCTGTCGTCGTCAGCATTTGTACCCCTTTTTCCCTGACTTTGGAGAATCTGGAACCTTGGGTTAACTAAGCTGCACCCCAAGAGGCTATGCATTTCAAACTTTTATTATTCCCTATCTGTTAGAAAGATCTATGTACCATTCAAATTTTATTTCAGAATGGTAGGCCCTTTATGTATGCTGATGATTTAAAAGTTGCCGACCTCTACAAGCCAGCAAATCGCAACATCATTCTTGAACTTTTAAAACACGATCTTGAGACGTGCGCCTAGTAGTGCTGAATATGGTACCTTTCTTTTTCTTGGCACAAATTCTCCGTTATGGTTGCTGGTGACTATCATCAGCCTCAAATAAGCATAGATGATCATAACATAAATGTGCCTGGAGTTCTTAAGGATCTGGGCATATCATATTCCAACGACGTTATTTCTTCAAAGCATTGTGCCCTGATTGTCTCTAAAGTACGCAGCACTACTGCGTTCAACCTCCAAAACTTAAATTTATCGATATAAGACTCCGTCTTTATCAAATGTACATTAGGTCTGGCCTGGACGAGTTAGCCTTCTGCGCACTAATGAACGGAAGAAAATGGATTCGGTACAGTATTTTTGGACATAACGAGATTTATCGTCAGATTGTGGTAACCTGGCATATGGAAAATGCTGTGGGCTTATACGCATTGATCCTTTATGGCTTTGGCGATTGCAGAATGGACTCTTTTTACTGTTTAAGCTTTTAAATAGTCGTACCTTTAATCTCCTTACATCGTATGAGCAGCTTGACCACTTTCGGCGTGAAAGTCATTGCAATGTCCTTTTATTCCTTCCACTACCAAGCAAAGTTAGACTTTATCAATGTTTTTCGATGAATGCCATATAAATATGGAACAAAATACCCCAGAACATAAAAATCCCCCAAAATTATTCTTTTATTTAGAGAATTATCACTAGGTTCCTGCATTCAGAACAGCTTCCGGGAATTCTAGATGTCGACACGGTTGAATCAACTTTCAGCCTCGACGGAGTGCATGGCATCTGAACCTGATCCCAGGTCAATGGTGCTGTATCTGCAGCCCGCAACCGGTGAATTCTTCAGCAGATAGCAGAACTGCTATCATCTCATGGGCAGTAGTCATTTTTCCTGAATAAGTTAGGAAAAACAAGAAACGTGCCCTTCGAATTCGGTTTGAATTTTTAACCTCCGAGGAATTTACTTGTTTGGAGAGTTCGGTCTTCTGGACACTCTTGTAGTCTTTATTTTTTAAAGTTTGGATTGTATTCGACATTCTCCTCATCCTCAAAAGCTTACAGCGGGGTCATCAGCCAAAACTACCGATATCCTCCTGCGCACTTCTCAGCAGAAACTCTACGAAAGCTTTCAATCTACAAACAGCTGAGTCATTTTGCTATCTATTCATAAAGTTGATCCGGCTTAAAAAAACTTCATCCTATATTTTATCAACATTTATTGCTTTTTCGATGTAGCATACCCTACGGGGATCATGCAATACGCGTGGCATTAGCGTGTGGGAAACAACGGTGATAGCCCTGCGCTATCGCCACACACCAAATGTGCTGTTTTAAATTTAAATTATGGAATAAAATCTTGTCCTAATAGGAATGACTGCACTTCGGGACCTGTTTCCTTAAGGTGGCCTCCCGCCAAACCTGCCAATAAATAAATAAAAAAATTTTGAATGTCAATTACAAGGCCGAAGAATGTACAAATTACTTTAAACTTCTTCAAAATTTTTTGAAAATGAAGGCAGGGAAGATTGAGAAACCTCTTTGTATTTTCCCGATAGGAAGCAGTTGGTAAAGATGTAAAATGAGTGGGATAAGCGCACATACTCCCTGAATCAAATGAGAACACTCTCATGGAGAGAGTTTTTGAAGATCTAGCACTCTTCTTAGGTCTATTTACCACCATTTGGAACACTGTCAGTCAATTTAGATTATCAAAACATTCCACCTTCGAAAACAGTTTAAAAATGCAGCAGAATTTACACGTCCCCGACTTCTTAAATTCTTGCTGGTTAGTAGCGTAAAATCCACGTTCATTCTCTCTAGGCATTTTAGAATAAAAACCTCCAACCCAGGTGATTTTTAAAATGGAAATTCTCATCAGCAGAAACTGAAATTTTGTATACTAGTTCTAGAATTAAAAAAGCAGCTCAGCGAGGGGGAACACAACTTGGTTATCTACAACAACAAAGTAGGGCAGCGTCCATCATTCTTCCATTGAACGGATCCGGTACAGATGACCACGCAGCCGGCGCAATAACTGAAGGTTCGAGCCGCATAGTGATCTCATGTCCCATAAACAGGAAATTAAAATTCATGTCCACCAATGTGCAGAGCATGTTATCAGAGTTCGACGAGCTGGGATCCACCTCTGTGATCAATCTCCAGACGTGCTCTCTATAACAGAAACCTGGTTGTCCCAACACTTAGCTGACCATGAATTAACCATGTCAGGCTATAAGCTGTTTAAACGAGACAGGAAAGGGTGTTAGGGAGGAGAAGTATTCAAACACGTTACACATGGGTTAAAAGTGTCAATCAAAACAGATAAACTGACGCGTACATCCGAAGCAATATGGTTGTCTACTAAAGAAGCGGGTTTACCATGCCTCAATGTCACTTTCACTTTTAGTCACTTTCTGTCACTTTATTGAGGGATTTAGGCTTTCGCTCTTCAGCTCCCTATTCACATTCAAAAATGATAAAAGAATAAACATTTACAGCACTTACTCTGACAAATTAAAACGTAAGGTCATCGATATGTGTGGGTCAGGCATAAGCTTCCACTTCTGACACAAGCTTCATTATATGTACAATAGTTTCTCAGCAAATGAGTATCCAGTTTGCATTTAAATGTGTCAACAGTTTCTGAAAGGACCACCTCATCAGGGAATCCGTTACATGCACCAACGACCTTCTGCGAAAAGGCGTTCCAACGGACGTCCGTGTGAACAAATTTCCTCTGCAGTTTAACGGGATGACCCTGCAGACGTTCCATCTCAGACAATTTGAAGAAGTCAGCTAATTCTAGGGCACAATTGTGGCCTCTGATAATCCGGTAGGGTTGGATGAGGTCACCGCGTAGTTGCCTGTAATTTAGAGGAAACCAATCAAGTTCAACTATTATAGTTTCGTAAGGCAGAGGACTAAGATTCTTGACCATCTTCGTTGCCCCTCGCCTGTACTCGTTCGAGCTGAAAATAATCCTTCTTAAACCACGGACGCCAGGCCTGGACAGCATATTCCAAGTGAGATCGAACAAATGCTCAGTAGGGTTTTCGGAATAATGCCTTATTAATCTGCACAAATCTACGTCTGAGTGCAAATAAAACTTGCGTTGCGCGTTTAGCTGCCTTTACACACTGTGAAAATGTTTGAGTGAGGAGTTTACTAGAACACCGAGGTACTTCTGTTCCTCAAAAATCGAAAGGGGCTACCTATTGAGAAGGTATTGGTAGGAATCCTCCTCCTTACTGGTCTTTCTGGTACGGAGTCTTAGGACCACACACTTCCCAACGTTTAAATTTAAGAGCCAACGAGCAGACCAGCTGCTAAGATGGTTGAGAATCTCTTAAAGTGCGTGCCTATCGGCATCAGATCTGATGACCCTCCACAATTTAACATGGTCTGCAAACTTGATGGCGCTGCAACCCAGGTCTTCAACGCAGTCGTTTATATAGATTAAGAAGAGTAATGGTCCTAAGACGGAGCCTTGGCGGACACCACTTAGAACCGGAGTAGGTGTTGACTTCGAGTAATCGATGCACACAGTTTGAAATCTTGCTGTAAGAAAATCTGCAATCCATGTCAGCAGCATTCCTCTTATTCCAATTTCAGATAATTTATAGATGAGACGTTTGTGTAGGACACTGTCAAATGCCTTCGTTAAATCAGTGTAGATTATGTCAACCCTACCAACTTCATCCGATGCGCGAGTTCACTGCTCTGTCGAGAGCAATAAACTGGAAAGACAACAGTGATTCTGTCTGAAGCCATGCTGGAGCTCTGAGAGCAATTGGTTTTCCTCAAGGAACTTTATGGTCGCCTTCTTAATTATCGATTCCATTTTTTTACAGCAAATGGAGATAAAGCTGACAGGCCGATAATTGTTGACATTAGATCAAGCCCCACTCTTATATATGGGGTATATATTTGCTGCCTTCCATTCGGATGGCAGTTTCCCAGATTCAAAGGACGAATTGAATATAGGTGCTAGTGGTTTAGAGAGTTCGCCAACCAGTTCTTTCAAGAACTTCGCCGGTAAATCGTCCGGACCAGATGACTTGGCTTCTTTAAGATTTTGCAGTTCTCGTTCCACGAGAGGTTCCGGGAAGAATAAACATTTAAGCACTGGACCGGCGTCTATAATTCCACTGCTGTCATGGTCAAGCTGAAATTCTGGTTCTTTAGTGAATACCAAGACAAAGAACCGACCCAAGAGCTCGGCTTTCTCGCAACTTTCAACGATTTAAACACCATTGCCATCCATAAGTACTGCGAATGGGTCCTTGTGTTTCAATCGACTATTGATATAATGGAATAGAATTTAAGGTTTATTTTCAGCCTGTTGAATAATTCTTGATTCATAGCTCTTCCTTGCCTGAAGAATCATTTCTTGAGATGCTCTGATGACTCTGGTTCTCTAAATACCTTCTATTTTTTTATTTTTCTTCTTTAAACTGCCTCTTAAGTACTCTTGTTAACCAGGCAGTGTGACTAGTCATCTTTGCACCTTCACTGGACAAAAGCGTTCAATCAGATCGAATGAAACTTTCTTAAACGATTGTCAGTCATCCTCTGGTTTCCCTTTGAGCAAACAGTCCAATTGCACGCACATCATTTTTTTTCGTCGCGTTAAAATCGGCCTTCCATATATTTCGCTTGCCTTCCGTTCTCTTCTGGCGCTGAGAATAAATTAAGTAATCCCACATCAGCGTTCTATGGTCACTCTTACCGAGGAATGTTATAGAATACACTTCATCAATGTAAGAGATGTCCTTCGTAAATACTAGGTTGGGGCAATGTACTCTCTGGTTCTCTCTATATCTCGTTGGTATGATAACCTTCTGTGCCAGAGGTTGGTCAAGAATGAGATCCATTAGCTTGTGGCCGAAGGAAGTTGGCGCACCATCAACAGTCAGATTTACCCAGTCTCCTGTAGCCGCATTGAAATCTCCAGCAATAAGCACCTCCTGGTGACTTGCAACTTCCTTGAGCAAATGAATTATTGACTCATCAGCTGCAATTGGATTATAAGGCGGTTTGTAGATCGTCAAGGATTGTAAACTTTTTGAACAATCCTTTTTAATCTTTATCCAGAGAAATTCATATTAAAGGAAGATGGCGTGCGCTCGTTCGACGGCTGATATACCTGTCCTAACGTATACGGCCACTCCACCTGCCTGTCTATTTTCTCGGTCTCTTCGAAATAGTTGGTATCCATTTATCGAAACCTCGCTATCCGCGATTTCAGCTTTGAGCGACGTTTCCGTTATGCCAATGACATCGGGGTTCGGTCTGAGAATAGTGCTTTGAGTTCGTCTACTTTCGAAAGGAGACTCTGAGCATTTATATACAAACATCTCAATTTAGACTGGGTAACTCCTCTATGTAGACTTCTGCTCATTTCGTGCGTTTGAATGCTAGAGTCTGTCAGTGCTTTCCGAGATGAACTGGTGTCCATCCTGCCCACACTGAGTTCTGATAAGTGGTCGTCCTCTGAGTTCTGGCGGTTTCTTTTATTATTCGAGATCTGTTCAGTTGGGTACTTCGTATTTAGTGTCCCCCATCTGTGTGACGACCCGCTTTTATGATTTACGGTGTCTGCCACAAGAAAGACGTCTTCTTCAATTTTATTTGCCCCTCCTTTATTAAGAACCATTTTCCCCCTTGTTCTGTTCTCCTTTTCAGTTCTGTTCTCAGCATCCTCATTTTGTGCCTTTCCGTAGGTCCGTAATCTGGCTGAAAAAAACACATCCCTGTGTGAGTTACGGAGAGCCATTCTACGTTCTAGAAGGCGTGAAGCCTGAAGATCCTTTTCAAAAATGATTTAAGAGGCCTCGGTGATGAAAGCTCATGTGAAACACCCGATTTCGATAAACAAAATGCTTTATGCCCGGTAACGCATTCGCCATCTTGATGAATTGAATTTGAGTATGCTCGGAAAAGACCGAGGTCATGTTCTTCCCTTTCCTTTGCAATCAGAGAAGTGAACTCGGGAGCCCCTTCAATAACAAGATTGCGCTTTCGATCGAAATGTCTGTTTGGTGACTTGGAGCTCTGATTTGTTGATAGGGCATCAGTATCCGGAAGAATTCTACTTTGGTCGACGATGTTATTTGCGTCAGTACGAGCAACGATTTCTAAAGTTAATGGCTTACCCCTTTACGGAACTTTGCCATTTTGTTTTCTGCAGCGGATTCAACCCGAGCATCTATCGGTGAGAACGAGCTATGTTCGGAGTTAAAACTCACTTTTTGTAAAATATTCTTGGCCCTTTTCGGCTTCGAATCCTGCGTCCTCTGTCCTTCAACTTCGACGAGCTTTTCAACATCGCCCTTTTTTGTATCACCCAGCAACGATGTCGCATATGTTTGTGTATCCGAAGCACTACGGATTCTGTCTGATCTGGATGATATCAGTAAGGTGCATGAGCTGGTTTGATCTCCCTTTCGATGCAAGGAAATGTCTACTGATTTACTGAGCTCTGTAGACGCAATGTCTTTTAGCTCTACTTTAGGTATTCTCGAGGAGGCTGTGTTTACATAGTTAATTTCTTTTGTTTGAATACTGGTTGTTACGGGTATTTTCTTTCTGGGTGAAGAATGAACCTTCTCTTTTAGATCGGCCATTTCTTGTTTCAAGTTATTTATCTCATTCTCCAACAATAGGAATTTCTGTAGGAGACTTAAACACCCCATGCACATTTCATCCTCATAGGTGACATTCATAAGTGTTATCAAGCTTTTGTCCGCTTGGCAGGAGGAGAAGTAGTAATTGGATATCTGTCTGTGCCATCTTTTTTGTTTGTATACAATTTCTTTTGTCAATTTTCCGTGTAAATGTGGCCAAGTGGTTGGGTGCGTCGCAACATGTTTTTTCGGCGAGAGTTCGACCGCCGACCGTGGCACCAATTTTTTTCTCAGCGCAGATGAATCCTGAGCGTCTATGTTTTCCATACCCCTTTCGATTCTTTGCGAATGCACTTAATTTATAAATCTTCTTAAATAAATGGGTTAGGGTGCAATAATATTCATCAGTCAGACTTCAAGAAGCATGCAACGACTCAGCCTTTGTTGAGACTTCTCCTTCCCCGATTGAGAGCATATTACAGCAGCACACCGCTAACGTGAATTCTGGAGGCAGGTGAACGTTGAGGCTTGTATTTCTCGTATTGATAACGTCCGGGACGTGTAATAATCCTCAGTGAAGTAATATTTGGATATCCACAGAATCGTCAAGTCCAAGGAAATAAATCCCACATTAAGAGACTGGACAATCCACTCAAGAGTTATTCAAAAGCAACGTGTCTTCTACACTAAGGTAGAGACTAAAACTTCGTTAACTCAAAGGAGCTGAAATTCGAAAGCAATTTCAAACGATAATCGAAAGCGCTTTTGAAGGGCTCAACCAACCAATGAGTCGTATTATGCACAGAAAAAGGCGATATCTCTGTCCAAACCAGCCTCCCAAAAGCAGAAGAGAATGACAATCAGAATGAAGCTGCTTCTATCTCAGCCTCTGCTCCGCTTTCACCAGAAAACAGTTACAGAGCACTAAATCAAGTTAAGCACGACACACCAGTAGAACATAAAGACGAAATCGGTCGATAAACATGTATCATTATTCAAGGACTCACTGAATCAAATGCGAACACTCTCCTGGAGCGAGTTTTTGAAGATCTAGCACTCTTCTAAGGTCTAGTTACTACCATTTTGGAACACTGTCAGTCAATTTAGATGATCAAAACATTCCACCTTCGAAAACAGTTTAAAGACGCAGCAGAATTTACACGTCCCCGACTTCTTAAATTCTTGCTGGTTAGTAGCGTAAAATCCACGTTCATTCTCTCTAGGCATTTTAGGATAAAAACCTCCAACCCAGGCGAGTTTTAAAATGGAAATTCTCACCAACAGAAACACTGAAATTTCGTATACTAGTTCTAGAACTAAAAAAGCAGCTCAGCGAGGGGGTTATCTACAACAAAAAAGTAAGGCAGCGATCATCATTCTTCCATTGGACGGATCCGGTACAGATGACCGCGCAGCCGGCGCAATAACTGAAGGTTCGAGCCGCATAGTGATCTCATGTCCCATAAACAGGAAATTAAAATTCATGTCCACCAATGTGCAGAGCATGTTATCAGAGTTCGACGAGCTGGGATCCACCTCTGTGATCAATCTCCAGACGTGCTCTCTATAACAGAAACCTGGTTGTCCCAACACTTAGCTGACCATGAATTAACCATGTCAGGCTATAAGCTGTTTAAACGAGACAGGGAAGGGCGTTAGGGAGGAGGAGAATTCAAACACGTTACACATGGGTTAATAGTGCCAAACAAAGCAGATAAACTGACGCGTGCATCCGAAGCAATATGGTTGTCTACTAAAGAAGCGGGTTCACCATGCCTCAAGTTTCACACAGTCTTTCAACCCCCCCAGAATGGATCTCAAGGCTGACGCTAATCTGCTAGAGGAACTAGGATGTTTTCTAAACGGCCAGATATCCTGATCAGGGGTGACTTCAATGCGCATCACATTGACTGGAGCTCAGCCTACGCACATAACTCAGAGGTCAAGGCCATGGGTGGCTGCACCGATTTTTAAACATAAGTAAGCGCTGATGATTACCATATTTGTTACCCGTAACAGTAAAATTTTAATAAATTTTTAGTCTTAAAATTTCTTTCTGCCGCCCCGTATTATTTGTGCCAACCTTAATAATCAATTAGATAAATTACTTGAGTTTTGCGCTAATGCGCTTTGACTATGTGCCCGGCTTATCATTTTATCTTTTTACTGTAAGACA
Organism: Schistocephalus solidus; assembly: GCA_017591395.1. Taxonomy (NCBI): domain Eukaryota; kingdom Metazoa; phylum Platyhelminthes; class Cestoda; order Diphyllobothriidea; family Diphyllobothriidae; genus Schistocephalus; species Schistocephalus solidus. Next base: position 154,452 of record WEDG01004500.1, read on the forward strand.
TTAGCTGCAATTTTAGCCTTGTTAAGTATACTGTTTATTTATTTATTTACGGCCGGTTTACAGGCAAGGTCAAAAGAGATATACAGCAGAGGATCAAACAGAAAGCGAAAAAAACTCCTGATCATTATTTAAAGTGTTTTCCGGAGAAAAATCTACAGTTTATTGAGTGATTAAAGATCGGGATGGGGAAGGTTTGACACAGGTGCACGGTGAAGCACTTCTCCTTTCAGTGTAATGGATCCGGTATTCTGCACCATCAGGTATGTCAGCGAACGGTTGCTCGCTGTCGACTGAGGAATTAGCCGATTATGGACTGCAAAGCCAGCAATATTGCCCTCAGCATGAAGGCGCGGACAGGATTCAGAGTCCACGAACGCCATAAGAACGGAAGAAAGCTTCCATCGACTCAGCACCCAAAATGCGTGGAAGGTGTCCTGAATGTAGAAAACAAGTGACCGCTCTCCTAAACAAAGGATAGGTTTCTTAATTTTGATACTTCTGGGAAACTTATTCCATATTGCTGAACTTTTTACCGAAAAAAACTGAAGGAATCTAACGGTGCGTGCAAGAGGAATAAATAAAAATACATCTCGATGCCTAGTGCGCCGAGAGTGGTCGAGCTGCCTCAGCGTTCTAATTGGGTTAAAGGTACACATGTTGAAAAGTTTAAAAAGTACAAATAGTCCCTTCTTTAATTTGCGAAGCCACAACGGGTCAAGGTTACTAAGCTCACAGCGTTCTAGTAGGACAGGTTTCAGTTCAGTTCAGTTCAGTGTATTTGAGGAAAATAGGCTTACGCCCTTTGAAATCCCTATTTGTTACATAAAAGTAGCAAGAATAAGAAGCAAATTAAAGAAGTAACAGTCAAGTGAATGCAGGCAGGTTTACGTGGTACACTGATATTGTTAAGGTTAAGTAGTCACATAGTCTTCGTGGTACTCTAACATATGTATGTCAAGCCGATGTTTGAATGTATACACAGACTGGGACATAACAATCGCCTCAGGTAGGTTATTCCACGGTTCCACGACACGGTTGGTGAAAAAAATACTTCCCTCACATCCAATCTTACTTGGGGCACACTTAGTTTGAATGGATGACCTCGGAGATTTTTTTCGTAGTGGCAAGTTGGAAAAAAAGTCATCACATAGGAGGGTGCAATCCATGCCACGCACGATACGGAAGGTTTGTATCAAGTCTCCGCGCAACTGCCTATAACTCAGAGGATAGAGCTTTTAGGTTATTTAGACGAATCTCATATGGCAGTTCAGATTGACCTCTTACTAATTTTTGTGGCTCGCCGCTGCACCCTTTTCGAGCATGTTGTAGTCCTGTAGGGGTCCACGGTCGCCAGGCTTGGATCGCATATTCAAGATGTGGCCTTACAAACGTACCAAAGACTTTAGAAAAGCAGTCTTCATCGAAAACTTTAAATGCCCGCTTGATAGCGTACAGTATTGAATTGGCGGATTTAGCTGCCTTGGAACATTGCGTAGAAGGCTTCAGGTTGTCTTTCATCCAAACTCAAAGATCCTTCTGTGTGTGTGCTTCTCGGAGTGGCAAACCGTTCAAATAGTAGGGTCGCATATCAGTGACCTGATTTCGATTTCCCAGGCGTAGCAGGGTGCATTTGTTTGAGTTGAAGGACAAGAGCCATTTGTGGGACCACTCGTCCAATCGACGAAGATTTTTCTTGAAATTGTCTGCATCAGCAGCATTGTGGATAACTTTCCAGATTTTTATATCGTCCGCAAACATAGCAAAGTTACAGTCCAATTCCTGTACACAATCATTAATGAACAAGAGAAATAGGATCGGTCCGAGCACTGAAATTTGTGGGACTCCACTCTCGATGACTGTGCGCTTTGATCGCGATCCGCCTACACAGACCACTTGGGAACGACCGATGAGAAAATTCTTGATCCACGTAAGAAGTTTGCCGCCAAGACCGAACATTCTCAACTTGTGAAGGAGACGCTGGTGTGGAACACTATCGAAGGCCTTCTGGAAATCAATGTAGGCCACGTGCACAGTGTCTTTTTGCATCGAGTGCTTTTGTCCAGCTTTTGCATCGTATAAAGTAAGTTCGAAACACACGATCTTCCCCTACGAAAGCCGTATTGTGCAGTCGATAAGAGGTTACGGGTTTCTAAATAAATCATCAATTCCTTTTGACAACCTTCTCCATAACCTTGCAACAGATTGAGGTAAGGCTGACAGGCCTGTAATTTGTAGCAAATGCACGACTACCACTTTTTGTGAAGCGGTGCGATGTGGGCTGTTTTCCAGTCGGTAGGAAGAATTCCCGTATCGAACGATTTCTGGCACAGCAACGATAGCGGTTTTGCCAGCTCTCGAGCAAGTTCGAGGAGTAGCTTTGCTGGAATCTCGTCGGGGCCAGGAGATTTGCATGCCTTCAGACTTTTTAGTTCTTCAAAGACCGCCGCTTCTTGAAAGAGCATATCCTGAATAAGTGGCACTCCTGTAGTCTCGTAACTTGATGGAATAAAAACAGCTTCTCTAGTGAAAACCGACTGAAAGAACTGGGAAAAGTGTTCAGCTTTGTTTTTATTTTTCTGATATCTCGAAACCGTCATCGTTTCTCATAACAGGAATCGGGTTCCTGTTACGTGTGGTTTTTCTTACATAGCTGTAGAGTAATTTGGGATTGTGAACTGCTCTCTGGAGCAAATCCCTCTCGATATCCCGTCGGCTTTGGAAGATCAAGCTTTTAACCTTGTTCCTCTGAGTTTTGTATGCTTGCAAGGCTAAATTTTCATTGGATCGGCAAAATTTTTTCCAAAGCCTTCCTTTCCTGTTAATCTCTCTTTTTAGATCCCTTGTTAACCACTGTGGTCTGTTAGATATCCTAAATTGTGATGGCGGACAATGGCATTTTATTAGATTCAACAAATACTCCTTAAAATAAATTCCAGTCCTCAGTGACATTCCCGGAGAAGAGAACATCCCAGTCTATTCGTGATGCCTCAGCTCTCATCTTGCAAAAGTCTCCTCGCCATAGATTGGGCCTGGTTTCATTTATTGCAGATGGCACAGAATATAAACCATACTCCCATGAAAGTACTGCGTGATCACTTCGACCAAGTGGAGGTAGGCAGTGTACCTCGTCTATACTGTCAGGATCTTTAGTGAAGACGAGATCTAAACAACTAGCCTGTTGTCCTCCACACGCTCTCGTTGGAACAAATACATGTTGGGTGAAAAGGGCTTCGAGTGTTGTCTTTAGCAGACGATGATCGAAGGAAAACTTTGAGCTCTGTGCCTGCAGATCGTTCCATTGAATGCTGGGTGCATTGAAGTCACCCAAGTCACCCTTTCTGTGTTCTGAAAGGAATCATCTTTTAGAAAAGAGGTGCCGGACTGAGTCTATCTTCTGCCATTCATAAGCGTGCAGAAGTTTACCTAGAAACAAAAAGTATTCCAGACTAAGTCTGACATACACTTTATCAAGGCTGGTTATAATATTGACGGTTTTGAAATTTCGGAGAATAAACCCAATAGTTCGGCGTGCCTTCGAGACAATCAGGGCACAGTGCCCTAACAGATTACAAATAATAGAATAAGGTATGTCAGGATCCTTTATAACTCCGGGCACATTTAGGTCGTGACCGTCTATTCTTAGCTGGGGTTGATAGTTGACGACAATAAACATAACCGAGCACTTGTGCCAAGAAAGCGATAGGCGCCATGTGCAACACCACTGAGCTAAGGCCTGAAGATCCTTTATGAAGAGCTCAATCATGATGTTGCGATCGACCGGTTTATATCGAGAGGCAACATTTAACTTATCAGCGTACATGAAGGGCCTACCATAAAGAAAACCATCAGGAACATGGTTGACAAAAAGGCAAAATAGAAGCAGCCCCAGCACGCTACCCTGAATAAATCAACTCCTCACATGCGTGGGTTTTGAGATAACATCAGAACATTTAACTCATTGTGTGTGGGCATTCAAACAGGAGACTATTGAGTTCAGAAGCTTGTTACCTATGCCGAAGGAGGCAAGTTTCAGCAGGAGGAGACCATGGTCAACACGAAAAAAGACTTCGTGAAATTGAAATAGAATAGGTTAATTTCAAATCCATTGTTCCTTGATTGCAGAACGTAATCAACAAAAGAGAGCCGACAGGTATCACAGGACCTTGTTTTGGGATAGCCATGCTGAGCCGCATTAATTAGTTTATTCTCTGTTCCGGGATACATCAGAGTCTCCAAGATCTTCGAGGCTGTTGGCAGTACAGTAATTGGTATAAAGTTGTCAAATAACGTAGCTCGGCCGTGTGTGGGTATAGACAGAATGTGCGATTCATTCCAAAAAATTGGGAAGGTTTCGCTATCAAGAGCAAAATTAAATACCTTATACAGGAGGGACGGACATTTATTATTTGCATCCGTATTTAGAACACTGACCGGGATGCCAGCTGGTCTAGGACATTAAGATTAACGAAAACGCCTAATGGCTACGCTCAAGTCCCAGAAGGTAAACGTTATTGTTTCAAGGACGTTACCGGTCCAACCCGGATGTTCGGAAAGGGAGCGACAGAATCTTCACTAAAATATCTGGACATGAAAGCATTGCAGCTATCAGCCATCAATTTTGCGTCAGCAATAGGGTTTCTTAAGGCGTCTCGAAGTATGGAGTGCTGCGTTTATATCTGTTCTTTTACTGTGCGCGAAAAGAGTCGCAAAATTTAACGAAGGGTTTTCAGAAAATTTGACTTCATTGGCTATCTGTTTTTCGTCAGACAGATAAAGAAAACTAAAATATGATTTGCCCAGATCTTTTTTAACTCCATGCACATTTAGGTCGTAACCGTCTATTCTTAGCTGATGGTTGTCGCCAATAAACATAACGGAGCTTTTGTGCCAAGAAAGCGATAGGCGCCATGTGCGACACCACTGAGCTAAGGCCAGAAGATACTTTATTAAGAGCTCAAGCACGATGTTGCAACCGGCTGGTTTATGTTGATAGGCAACTTTTAACTCATAAGCGTACATAAAGGGCCTACCATACTGAAAATAATCAGGAACATGGTTGACAAAAAAGCAAAATAGAAGCAGGCTCAGCACGCTTCCCTAAATAAATCCACTCCTTACATGCATGGGGATTGAGATAACATCGGAACTTTTAAGTCATTGTGTGCGAGCATTCAAACAGGAGAATATTGAGTTCAGAAGCTTGTTACCTATGCCGACGTGGGCAAGTTTCAGCAGGAGAAGACCATGGTCAGCACGATCAAAAGAGTTCGTCAACTCTTAATAAATGGTGCAAATATCAAAACCTCTGTCTCAAGTTTGTTAAGAATAATGAAAGAAAGAGAGCTGACAGGAATCAAAAGACCTTTTTTGAGGCACCCATGCTGAGCCGCATTAAGTAGGTTATTCTCTGTTTGGGGAGAGATCGTCTTGTCTTTAATCAAGGTCTACAATTTCTTCGAGGCTGCTGGCAGAGCATTTATTGGCCTTAAGTCGTCAAATGACGTAGATCAGCCCTGTTTGAGTATAGGTATAAAAAGGGACTCATTCCATGAAATAGGGTGTGTTTCCCTTCAAAAGCAAATGGGACGGACATTTGTCATTTGCATCCGCCTTTAGAACGCTGACCGGGATGCCAGCTCGTCTAGGGTTGCAAGATTGTCGAAAACGCCTAATGGCTTCGCTCACGTTCCAGAATGTAAAAGTTATTGTTTCAAGGACTTTACCGGTACAAACCCGGATGTTCGAAAAGGGAGCGACCGGATTTTAACTTACAGTTCTGGACAAGAAAGCGTTGAGGCTATCAGCCGTCAACTTAGCGTCAGCTATAGGGTTTCCTTAGGCGTTTCGAACTATAGGGTGCTGCTTTTATGTCTGCGCTTTTTCTGTGTGCGAAAGGAGATTCGCTACATTTAACGAAGGGTTTTCCGATAATTTGACTACATTGGCTAACTGTTTTTCGTCAGAAAAAATAAGAATACTAGAATATGATGTGACCAGGTCCTTTATATTTCTTAGCACCTTTATGTCGTGGCCGTCTTTTCTTAGCTGGAGCTGATGGTTGTTGTCAATAAGCATAAGGTTAAATACCCTACACAGGAGGGATGGACATATATCATTTGCATCCGCCTTTAGAACGCTGACCGGGATGCTGGCTGGTCTAGGACTGTAAGATTGACGAAAACGCCTAATGGCCTTGCTCAAGTCCCAGAAGGTAAAAATTATTGTTTCAAGGACGTTACCGGTCCAAGCCCGGATGTTCGGAAATGGAGCGACAGAATCATCACTAAAATATTTGGACATGAAAGCATTGAAGCTATCAGCCGTCAACTTTGCGTCAGCAATAGGGTTTCTTAAGGCGTCTCAAAGTATGGGGTGCTGCGTTTATTTCTATTCTTTTACTGTGCGCGAAAAGAGTTTCGCAAAATTTAACGAAGGGTTTTCAGAAAATTTGACTTCATTGGCTATCTGTTTTTCGTCAGACAGATAGAGAATACTATAATATGATATGCCCAGATCCTTGACATCTCTGGGCACATTAAGTTATGACCATCCTTTCTTAGCTGTTGCTGATGGTTGCCACAAATTACCATAACGGAGCTCTTGTGCCAAGAAAGCGATAGGCGCCATGTGCGACACCACTGAGTTTAGGCCTGAAGATCCTTTATGAAGAGCTCAATCACGATGTTGCGATCGACCAGTTTATATCGAGAGGCAAATGTTTGACTTATCAGCGTACATGAAGGGCCTACCATAAAGAAAACCATCAGGAACATGGTTGACAAAAAGGCAAAATAGAAGCAGGCTCAGCATGCTTCCCTTAATAAATCCACTCCTTACATGCATGGGGTTTGAGATAACATCGGAACTTTTAACTCATTGTGTGCGAACATTCAAACAGGAGAATATTCATTTCAGAAGATTGTTACCTATTCCGAAGGAGGCAAGTTTCAGCGGTAGTAGACCATGGTCAACACCATCAGAAGCCTTCGTGAAATCAAAATAAGTGGTGTAAATTACTAAACCGCTGTCTCTAGATTGTAGCACATAATCAAAGAAAGAGAGCTGACATGTACCACAAGATTTTGTTTAGAGGAACCCATGCTAAGCTGCATTAAGTAGGTTATTCTCTGTTAGGGGACGCATAATCTTGTCTTGCTCAAGGTCTTCAAGATCTGCGAGGCAGTGCATTTATTAGCTTTAAATTATTAAATGACGTAAATGGGCAGCGTATGTGAAATGGCAGAATAGGCGATTCCTTTCATAAAACAGAAATGTTTCGCATTCGAGAGCAAGATTTAATATCTTATACAGAAGGGATGGACATACATCATTTGCATCCGCCTTTAGAACGCTGACCGCGGTGCCATCTTGCCCCAGCCTGTAAGATTGACGAAAACGCCTAATGGCTTTGATCGCGTCCTAGAGGGTAAAAGTTATTGTTTCGAGGACTTTACCAGTCTAAAACCAGATGTTCAGAAAGTGAGCGACTTAATATTCACTAAAATTTCTGGAGAATAAATCATTGAAGCTATCAGCCGTTAACTTAGCTTCAGTAATATGGTTTCTTTAGGTGTCTCAAAGCTTGGAACTACAATCAAGACTGAAGTCTGGCGAACACAATCTGGCTTTTTTCAAGGGGAATGTAGTTTAAAAGAATACGAATTTTCCATTGAACCAACCGATCGTTCTAAGGACAACGGCAGACACCTCACTAACGCCAAAACCATCAGTGAACCAATTGCCCAAAGAGATGTCAGAACTGATTCCGTAACACCCAGCGTTCTCCCTAAAGAAACCAGAGTTACCGAAAATCATCAAGAAACGGAAAAGACATATGACCTTGACGTTAGAGGAGACGCAGTTAGGACTATAAAATTGACAAACGCAACAGGAAATTTGGTTAGCGAAAAATTGAAGTGCTTGTATACAAATGCACAAAGCCTTTTATCAAAACTTGATGAGTTAAAAATTTGCCTTGCCGAAGTATCTCCGGATATGATAGTAGTAACCGAAACCTGGCTGTCGGGCAGTATACGAGATAGCGAAATAACATTGTCTGGATACCAAATACATCGGAGGGACAGAGAAAACTGACAGGGTGGTGGAATACTTGTGTATGTGAAAGACATGCTAATAGTGTCTGACAAGACGAGCAAGTTTGCGTGCAGCACGGAAGCCATATGGTTGAACATAAAGGCTCTTGGCTCTCCATGTCTGGATGTCCTCATTGTCTATCGGCCACCTAGGATAGACCGAGTCGCGGACACCCACTTGTTGGAACAATTAAAAAATTTCTCCAGTCGACCTTATGTCATGATTATGGGTGACTTCAACGCACCAGGAATTAACTGGAGCCCTGTTCAATCATCATGCCCGAAATCGACTTTTGATTATGTTTTTCTGCAAAAGACTTTGAAGGCACTCCTCACACAACATGTCCCTTTCCCCACCAGAACACGTGAAGGACAAAGGGCTTACTGTCTCGACCTGGTTTTCACGAAAACATCAGGCAGCATTGATGAGATTATTTCAATGCCTCCGCTCGGTCGAAGTGATCATGTGGTGCTTATATGGGACTACTCCTTATTCTCCGTTGCGCCTGCTATAGAGGAAAAACTGCGTAACGTTTGGCGAGGAAACTTTCATTAGATGCGAGCAGATTTAACAGACATCAACTGGACCTCAATGTTTTCGAGCGCCGTGAACGAAGATTGGGAGTCCTTCCGAAATGTTCTTCTGCAACTTATGGACAACCACTGCCCACTAACGAGTGTCCATCACAGCAAGCGTCCTGGGTGGCTAGACAGCAACTTAAAAAGGGAAATAAACAGGAAGCACAAGTTGTGGAAAAATATTGCGAGTCTAATCAAGTCGCCTATTTTAATAAGTATAAAACACAGAGAAACAAAATGAGAAGCCTTATTCTTAAAACGCAAAGAGAATTTGAGAAGACTTTGATGCAAAAGGCAACGCAGAATCCAAAGTTAGTCTACAGTTACCTCCGTAGATGTACAAGGAATAGGCATCAAATACCGCTGATTAAGACTGCCGTGGGCGTCAAAATTTCTGAAAACAGGGAAAAAGCCGAGTACTTTTTCACAGTTCTACCGCTCAGTCTTCACAAACGAGGCAAGGTTCCTTCGTCCCTCAGTGGATAACCCGCCGACTGCAAGCATTAGCCACATACTATTCTCAGAATTTCTGATCCAAAAGGAATTAAAAGAACTAAAAGAGTCGAAATCCCCAGGACCAGACGAGCTTCCACCCAAGCTTCTAGAGGAACTCGCCAATGAACTTTCTGCACCTCTGTCAGTGCTCTTTCAAAAGTCCTTTGACTCTGGAACACTTCCTTTTGATTGGAAGCTGGCACATATAACTCCCTTGTACAAAAGCGGTAGCTGGGCGTCAGTGACAAACTACAGGCCCATAAGCTTGACATGCATCCTTGGCAAGATTATGGAAAGGATCATCAAGAGCGAATTGGTGAAATTCCTAGAGACTCATAATTTGTTATCAAGCTGTCAACACGGGTTCAGAAAAGGAAGATCATGCACAACGAATTTGCTGTATTCGCTCCAGAGGTATATCCAAGCACTGGAAGATAGACACGTGGTTCACATTACCTTCACTGACTTTCAAAAGGTCTTCGATACTGTGCCACACGAGAGACTGCTGTACAAGCTAGAAAGAATTGGAATCAGAGGTAACCTTCTCAAGTGGATCGAAAACTTCCTCGTGGGTCGGCACCAGGTTGTGTGCATCGGCCAAGAGAGGTCAAGTTCTGCTGCAATCGAGAGTGGGGTTCCTCAGGGTTCAGTACTAGGGCCAATTCTGTTTTTAATATACGTGAACGATTGTGTCAGGAATCTCGACTGTGAAGCAGCAATGTTTGCCGATGACATTAAAATCTGGAATGTAATCCAGAGCCCTGCTGACGAAGATAAACTGCAGATCAACCTAACCCGGTTGGAGGAATGGTCGAATCATTTGCTTTTGCGGTTCAACGTCGATAAGTGTACAATACTTCGCTTAGGCAACCCATCTGGATCTGCGGAAGGTAGAAGTTACTTTCTCAACGGTTAAGCCTTAAAAGACGTGGAAACCCAAAAGGACCTTGGTGTGCTGATGACCACCACCTTAAAACCATCGTATCACTGCTCGAAAGTGGCGAAGAGCGCAATTGCGGTGTTGCATGCCATCAGACGAGCCTTTTTGGATTTCGATGAAGATCTCTTCGCTAAGACTTTTGGAACATTCATTAGGCCGCATTTGGAATATGCTATGCAAGCCTGGAAACCCTGGACAGTTCAAGATCAGAACTGCCTTAAAAGAGTACAGAGGAAAGCCACCAAAATGGTTATGAGTCAAAGCTCCTTGCCATATCAAACCCACCTAATGAATCTTAATCTGTTCCCTTTGAGTTATAGGCAAATGCGTGGTGATCTCCTGCAGAAATTCAGCATTGTGAAGGGATTGGATTGTTGCCTGGAATTCTCGGACTTCTTTGAATTTGCCGCAACGACCCATCTCCGAGGTCACCCATTGAAACTGCGTGTCCAGCAGGCAATACTTGATGTGCGCAAGTTCTCCTTCTCTGTCAGAGTGGTTAAACCATGGAATGCCCTCCCTGAAGACGTTGTGATGTCACCATCTCTGGAAAGCTTTAAAAGGAACCTTGACAGTTTTATGTTCCAAAACGAGCCTGAGCGATGAGGAATTTATCTTAACCCTCGAGAGTCGTGCACCACTTGTTATATTTTATGACTGCCTTTTGTACCTTTGCAACCCACACGGTTTCTCTGTATACCGCACTTAATTTTACGTTACAAATCGGGTACTCAAAGGCCCATGCCTATTTCCCTCAATAAATTGAATTGAATTGAATTGGTGTGCTGCATTTATGTCTGCGATTTGACTGTGCGCGAAAAGAGCTTCGCTTCATTTAACGAAGGGTTTTCAGAAATTTTGACTTCATTTGGCTAGCTGTTTTTCGTCAGAGGTCCTCTTAGCCTTTTCAGAAATGTTTTGGATCAAGGACAGGATGGAAGTGTCGTCGTGTAGATGAAAAAGGCGTGAGAGTCTTCACAGTCTATAGTGGAAAGATTAAGGGAAATAGACTTCATCCTTGAAATTGATTATTTTCTTACTGGAAAGAAAACGTGAAATTAGTGGATCTAGATCTTTTTATAATGTGCTAGTACATACATTCACATACAAACATAAAAAGAAGTAAGTTCAATTGTGGGAATAAGGATGTGCCAATAATTCCCCCTTATCTGCTCATAAGAAATCACGGAAACCATTATATGTTTTGGAAACCGTTTCATCAGCCTCGAGTTCTAGTGTAGAAAAACTATGGCATTGTCAGAACTCCCAAGTGGGCCTTAAGGTAATACTAACAATGGTTGACAAAGTCTACAGAGAATAAGATAAAGTATGCTTGATACTCGAGTGGGAAAATCAACTACCTGGTTCCACATGCCAATATCTATGGCCTCGAGTAAGTCTTCCAACTTTGCAGGACCGGAATGTGGAAACAAGGGAACTTTGGGAAGATTGAAATCACCTGCAATGATGCAGTACGTAAGATTTAAGTCAGCATCGGCGTGAAATTCCCTTCGAGCGCCAAAAATTGTTATCCTCGCTGGCCTTGGGAGGGCGATAGATACAACCAACGAGTAAAGAATTGTTATCCTTTAGAACAGTTCAGAGCCAACAGCTCTCTTCTTAGGCTATAAATTTACGATTGTCCAGCGGCAGAAATATAAGTGGTTGCTTAACACAGATACAGTTTCCTCTACCATGGCCCTCGAGTCGATCATTTCGAATGTAAGCATAGCCTATGATAGAGAATTCTGGTCGGATACGGTTGCCTATGTCTCTGTAACTATTACCGTGTTTGGGTGGTGAATGAAAACCAGCGTCTGGGGCAAAGTCATCTCATTAAGCAGAGATCTGGAATTTAAGACAAGCATTTATGTGGGCATGCTTTTGGCTTCTGTGACGAGATAGTTAGGCCGTCAGACTAACTGCCTTCGGTCAAAGAAATGCTTTTTTAAATTGAACGTTTTGTCCGTCCCTTATTTGGAGATATGCCTCGCTATTGCACCTTCGTCTTTTCAGTTATATTATTAATTATCTCATTTTTATTTGCTCATTCAGCCCGTATTCCGGTTGAAAAATACCTCAGAATGCAGACTCCGTAGGGTGGATTTTCTCTGTAGCAGGAGCTGTGCCTGCGCATTGTTTTTTTCGGGGAGCAAAACGAGAAATAAATGGATCAAAAACTTCGTACAGCATGTTGGTACAGATGTTCACCTCTTGCCATAGAAAGAAATCACCTTCATCCACCATGGCTGTTAAGACGATTATTTGGAGTACAATTATAAATTGTAAGAGAGAGTTTGGAGTCGGCTATGGAAGGTGTTGCCCATGTTTAAGTTACTATAAAAATATCTGGACAGTGGACGAAGACTAGAGTCTGAAGCAGGGGCATTTATTGAGCAAGGTTCAGGCAGTTAGAATGAAAAGTTAAGGTGGGCAAGCTAAGTCATCCAGTGTTTGAAGGGCCACTGAAAATATGGTGCGGATTATCCCGCCCATTTCTGGTATAAAGGTTGTGGGATAGCACGTGCCTGATTTGGATAAAGGGAGTAAAATTTGGAGGTGGAAATGACAGACAAGGGAACTGAGCCCATCCATTAGCCCTGTGGCTTGTCCGGGAAACTCCTGCGCAGGATACTGCAAAGTATTTCTGTTTAAACTACTAAACAGTCGTACATTTAACCCCCTTACATCTCTGAGGCACCTCGACCACTCTCGGCGCACCAGTCATCGTGATGTATTTTTATTTCTTCCTTTGGCACGCACAGTTAGATACCGACAGTTTTTCGGTAAACGCTATAGCAATCTGGAATAAGCTACCTAGAAGTATCAAAATTCAGCAAAGCTATCCCTTGTTTACGCGAACTGTCACTAGTTTTATACATTCAGGACACCTTCCAAAACTTTTGGGTGCTGACTCTGTTGAAGCTCTCTTCGGTTCTGATGGCGTTCACGGACTCTGAATCCTGTGCCGGTCTTCATGCTGAGGGGAAAAATTACTGGCTCTGCAGACCTCAATCGGCTTATTTCTCAGTCGACAGCGAACAGCCGCTCGCCGACATACCTGCTGGTGCAGAATACCGGATCCGTAACACTGAATGGAGAGGTTCTTCACCGGGCACCTGTGTTAACGCGTCCCTGTCCAGAACTTTAATTACTCAATAAGCTGCAGTTTTTTCTCCCGAAAACACATGAAACAACGATCAGGAGTTTTTTTCACTGTCAGATTGACCCTCTACTGTATATATTTTTTTGACCTTGCCTGTAAACTGGCAATAAATAAATAAAATAAAAATTATAAATTGTAAGAGAGAGTTTGGAGTCGGCTATGGAAGGTGTTGCCCATGTTTTAGTTACTATAACAATATCTGGACAGTGAACGAAGACTAGAGTCTGAAGCAGGGGCATTTATTGAGCAAGGTTCAGGCAGTTAGAATGAAAAGTTAAGGTGGGCAAGCTAAGTCATCCAGTGTTTGAAGGGCCACTGAAAATATGGTGCGGATTATCCCGCCCATTTCTGGTATAAAGGTTGTGGGATAGCACGTGCCTGATTTGGATAAAGGGAGTAAATTTGGAGGTGGAAATGACAGACAAGGGAACTGAGCCCATCCATTAGCCCTGCGGCTTGTCCGGGAAACTCCTGCGCAGGATACTGCAAAGTATTCCTATTAAAGTGACACAGAAGGTCAAGTTAGTCTATTAGTCCAACAGAACCCTTAGTTTTGGGAGACAACTGGGGAAACGACCGTGGAGAAAATGGGCTGCAGGTTGGTGGATGCACTGCTGCAAATGTAACAGAAGTGCCATTCTTGGACGAGAGTGCTTGAATGTTTGGTTTAGCAGCTTCAGTATAAAGTCTGGGCGGTAGCTGGAAATTCGAGGTAGTTGGGATGGGGGACATTAAGGGAGTTGTAGGCGATCGTAAAGAAGTATTTTTCGTAGAGAGGCTAGATTTTTTTCAATTTTTGAGTGTTCAAGACTTTAGTCGGACTTGTCTTTGTACTAAAACTCTGCGTTGGTTTTCCAGGAGTAACTGGTAGACTTGGTATGGGTGTGGGAAATGAAGAAGCATTGTTGTCTTGAGATCCCAAAAGATCAATCAAAGTCGGTTTACACATTGAGTAAACTGGGGATTCAGTCGGTGAGGCCTTAGATGACATTGGATGCGATTTGTTCAACATGAAAACATAAGTAGTCATTTCTGTGTTGCTTGTTGAGGGTTTAAATTTTGCAGTTTATTTTGCATAGGGTGAGGTCAGGGGAAACTGAAGAATGCCATTTTTGACAAAATTCTCTACAAATCTCCTTCCTAGACAGTATGAAGTTGACTTCTCTCAAGGAAAAGAGAGTGACTGATATGCGGGCATTACGACTGAGCGAGCGCAGTCACTTAGCCTGCGTGACTCTGAATCCCAAACCACAGCTTTGCAGAAACAAACGCGCACTGGCGATAGCAGATACAAAATTTGGAATATAACAGACCATAAAATTATGCTTGCTTTTTATCCGTTATTCCACTTATGAGCAAATTATTCCGGTGACTTGAAAGGCCTGCTGGAAAAATGTGTCGGAGAAAGTGGTCATAGTTCAATGTATCAGGAAAGCTATTATTTCGTCAGATGACGACAGATTAATGCAGGACGAAGTGTTCGTTGGAATATTCACAATTTAACGAGGTAAAAGACAGCTGTTGGCTCCGAGTTGTTCGAAAAGATAGCTACTCTTTACTCGTTGGATTACGCTCTTTTACGCTCGCAGGTATTTCACGCCGCAGCTGACTTAAATCTTAAGTACTGCTTGATTGCATGTGATTTCAATCTTCCCGAAGACTTACATGAGGTCATAGATATTGGCATGTGGAACCAGATAGTTGATTTTCCCACTCGAGTATCACGCAAACTTGATCTTGTTCTCTGTAGGTTTTGTCAGCCATGGTCAGTGTCACCTTTAGACCCACTTGGGAGTTCTGACAATACTATAGTTTTTTATACACTAGAACTCGAGGCTGATGAAACGGTTTCCAAAAAGTATCAATTTTTCCGTGATTTTCTGAGCAGATAAGGGGGAATTATTGGCACATCCTAATTCCCACGATTGAACTAACTTCTTTCTATGTTTTTTATGTGAATCTTTGTACTAGCACATTATAACAAGTTTTAGATCCACTTATTTCTCGTTTTGTTCCCCGTAATAAAATAAACAATTTCAAGGATAAAGTCTACTTCCTTTTAGATTTATACCATAGACTGTGTAGACTCTCACGCGGTTTTCATCTACAAGACGACACTTCCGTTTTTTCCTTGATCGAAAACAATTCTGAAGAGGCTAAGAGGCCCTCTGACGAAAAACAGCTAGCCAATGAAGTCAAATTTTCTGAAAACCTTTCGTTAAATGTTGCGAAGCTCTTTTCGCGCACAGTAAAATCGCAGACATAAATTTAGCACCCCATACTTCAAGACGCCTTACGAAACCCTAAAGCTGACGCTTAGTTTGTGACTGATAGCTTCAATGCTTTCTTATCCAGAACTTTAAGTGAATATTCTGTCGCTCACTTTCCAAACATCCGGGTTTGAACCGGTAAAGTCCTCGAAACGATAACATTTTCCCTCTAGGACGCGACCAAAGCCATTAGGTGTATTCGTCAATCTTACAGGCCGGGGCAAGATGGCACCGCGGTCAGCGTTCTAAAGGCGGATATTTATTCTTGCTCTTGAATATGAAACCTTTTCTGCTTTATGGAAGAAATTGCCTATTCTACCATTACACACACGCCGCCCATCTACGTCATTTGACGAATTTGGGCCAATAAATGCTTTACCAGCAACCGCAAAGCTCTTGGAGACCTTGATCAATGACAAGTGAATGCGTCCCCTAACAGAGAATAACCTGCTTAATGCGGCCCAGCATGGGTTTCTCAAAAACAGATCTTGTGTTACCTGTCAGCTCTCTTTCGTTGACCACGTTCTGCTTTCTAGGAACAATGGTTTTGCAGCTTAAGTAGTGTATTTCAATTTCAGTAATGCCTTTGATCGTGTTGACCATGCCCTTTTTTATCCTGAAACTCTTCTCTTTCTGTATGTGTGGTAAACTTCTGAAATTGATATCTTCTTACCTGACCTCTCGCACACAACATGTTAAGATCTCCAAACCCACACGTGTCAGGAGTGGAGTTATTCAAGGTAATGTGCTTGTCCGCTCTTATTTTGTCTTTTCGTCATTTATATACCAGGTTTATTCCCGAATGGTAGGCTCTTATGTATGCCAACGATTTAGAAGTTGCCTATCGATACAAGCCAGCAGATCGCGACACCACGCCTGATCTATTAAAAAATTATCATGAGGCCATTGCCCAGTGGTGCTTCACGTGGTGCCTTTCCCTTTCTTGGCACAAATGCTCCGCTATGGTTGTTGGAAACTAAGCACAGGTGGCCACGATATATCTGGCGTTGTTAAGGATCTGGGTATATCATATTCCAATGGTGTCAATCTTTCAGAGCATTGCACCTTGATAGCCTCCAAATCACACGTTACTACTGGGTTTCTTCTTCGAAATTTCAAAAATATTGATATTAGACTCTGTCTTTATAAAATGTACACAAGGCCTGGCCTGGAATACTGCTCGTTTCTATTTAGCCTTCTGCGTGCTAGCGAACGGAAGAAGTAGAATCAGTTCAGCACTTCTTTACTAAATGGTTTTAGCGTCGAAGCACTGAAATCTGACGTATCAAGAACGCGTTGAGCTTATAAACATTGATCCCTTATGGTTTTGACGATTACAGAAGGGACTCTTTTTACCATTCAAGCTTTTGAATAGTCGTACATTTAATCTTCTCACCAGTGCAAGACAGTTTGACCACTCTCGGCACAGAAATCATCGCAATATCTTTTTATTTCTTCCCTTAGCTCGCACGGTTAAGTATTATCAGTTCTTTTTGGCAAATGCCATAGCCATGTGGAATAAACTACCCCAGATTATAAAAATCCTGCGAATTTATTCTTTGTTTAAGATAACTATTTCCAGTTGTTTGCATTCAGAACCGCTTCCAAGAATTCTGGGTGCCAACATGGTAGAATCTGTTTTTCGATTCGATGGAGTGCGCGGTATCTGAGCCCGATCCCAAGTCTTACGCTAAGGGCTGTGGTACCATCTCTGTAGCCTGCACCCGGTGACTTCTTCGGCAGACGGCGAGCAACCATCCTCGGATGCACTCTTGTCTGGATTAGACTCCCGGTTCCTAAAAAATACAGAGAGGTTGTAACAAATTGCACTTGTGTTAGCCCTTCCCCGATCTGAACTGCTATCGTCAGCAACATTTTATCTCGAATAGCATGAAGATACGAAAAAAAACTAATAATTATATATTCCGGAGTTTTTCACTGCCTGCCTGATCCCCACTGCATATTTCGGCTGAAAATGCCCGTAAACTAGCATTAAATACCACTATAATAATTATTATTATTAAATGAAATTTAACGGTTGCCTTCTGAACCTAACGCTTAAGTTATTTCTCACTCAGCCTGTCACGTTTCCAACCAGAGTGTGCAACGGCCAACAGGCCATTTGCCTTGATACTGTCCTCACAAAATCTCAGGGCAGCATTGACTAGGTGTCATGTCTACCCCTCTCGGTATAAGTGACCATATCGTCCTGCTAGGAGAATACTCGCTTTTCAAGACCCATGAGACCAATGACAGTCAGGAGAAACCTTTGGCGCGGTGATTTTGACCAGATGAAGGCTGAAATCACACGCATTGAGTGGAAATCTGTATTAAATGGAAAAATAACCTAGGAACAGTTCCAAGGAAAAATGCACAGGCTCACCGCAAACCACTGTCCACTTTCCCGAACGAGGTTGACAGGCCGACCTCGATGGCTTACACAGCCTTTAAAAATTGAGGTAAACAACAAGAGGAGACTATAGAAGAAATAACATGCAGAGACGAGACCCGTATCCATTAGTCCATAAAAACTTCAAATTAATTGAGTTAAGGGCCTTATTCTCAAAACAAAACGGGAACCTGAAGTGGATCTGCTTAATTGTACCACGAAGATCACGAATATGTCCTACGTTTACATTGACCCAGATATTATGAGCATCCAAGGCATCTTGGGCTCATGCTGTAATATCAGACTTGACGCTCACTTTAGATAATTTTAGTTTATATCGACAAGACCACGTTGAAAAAGGTGGTGGTGGATGTCTTTTTCACGTTAGATCGTCTCTTGTACATTCTCCTTGCGATCTTAACATTTCTTCGTTTTCCGGAAATACTTTTTTTTCATTTCAGTCATCCTCCCACACAAAAAAGTCCGAATTTGCTTTTTTTATAATTCTCCTTGTTATTCCTGCAATGAAAGCCAACTCTGTGACCCTTTGAACAAGTTATGGAAGCTCAGTTTGAGGTCAAAAATAATCGCAGGAGATTTTCATTCTCCAGAAATCTACTGACATGCAAATACTTCTCTGCCAAAATTCGAGAACTTAATGAAAACGATTTACTTTACAAATATGTCTTATAAGCCAGCTTAGTGACTAGAAAATAATAGCATTTTAGATTAAATTTTTCCTAATTGCGTCCATCAGTCGCTTATGAATTTCCGTCAAAACCTTTTTACAAGTGATCATGCACTGTTGTTTTTCAGTCTCCTCCTCTGTAAAGCTAGAAGTAAAACGTACGTATTTCGACTTTGCTCATGTAAACAAAGAATTATTAAATAATTTTGCAAGCAATCTGGATTTCTTTAGCAATTTTTCCAATAGTGATCCAAATTTTTCCACGATACATTGCAAAGCCTAACAGAAGGTTTCCTCAATTTCATTCCAGAAAGGACCTTTATATTAAATGCTGCTTCTTCCATAACGCCAAATGCTCTTCAGAATATACCTAAAAACCTACGAAAGCAGCTTAAGGATCTGTCCATAAGTTCGTTATCTGTCTGCTTAAGGATCGCACAAATATTTGAATTAGCTTCAAAAATGAGGATCGCGCGAGATAGGCGTAGGGAGTCTCTGGCAATTAACGATGATAATACTTCCAGATCTGTTGCTCAGGTGTTCCACCTCCGTTCTTCCGCTAAATCTCACAAAGTCATTCCGTTCTTACTCGATTGCAAAATTATTTCATTACAGATGATTTGGACAAAGCAGAATTTTTTAATCCATTTTTTGCCAATTATTTTACTCTTGAAACCGCTAAACGGGCCAAGAGTTTTATAAGTTTTTTGGATGTCAATTACGACGCCGAAGCATGTGCGATATCCTTTTAACTTCTTCAAAACATTTTCGGAGGATATGAAAGGGCTGAGGATGGAAAAAGAAAAGTTGAAGAAACCTCCTCAAATTTTACCCGAGCACAAGCAGTCCCTAACGGTGGAACATTATAGGGACAAGAGCACATACACATGCACAGCTTTCGTAGCCATCACATCCAATATGAATGATGGCGCTACGTTCCCCGAAGCTCAATTAAGCCGTTAAACAGTCTCCAGTAAGGAAAGAGGGCCACCAGCAGGGATCCTAGAAAATGAATAAACAAGTTTCGGAAGACAAAGGTAATATGTCATCCAAAATTGTTAGTCCCAGAAGCCCAGCGTCGGACAAAAATCACTCTCATGTTTAAGTGCCAGCATCCAGGAGTAACGCCACCTCTGTGAACCCTCACTCCTAGCGTGGGCGGGCAAATTAGGACCTCGCCCATAAATCTTAAGCGAAATATCGTAATACTGGGTGTCCCAGAATCCATATCCTGCATTCCGAAGGAACGAGTGACACACGATCAAGATCTCCTTCATGAATATGCCAGTGCAGTCCTGAAGAAAGGGGACATTTGACCGTGCAAAATCTTTCCGACTAGACAAAGCAGACCCCAGCCGCGACATGAAAATATCCCCAAGGCCTCTTACAAATACTTTAGACAAAACGAAACCCAGGCAGCGTTTCTATAAGAAGGAATAATGAACTTACGGGGATCGCACAAACAAGTGTTTTTTCAGCCGGACTACGAGCCGAGGGAACGGCTGAAAATTAGGGAACGACGGAGAGAATTGAGGGCGAGAATTGGCAGAGGGGAGAAACGGCTGAAAATCAAAGATGATCAAAAAGTCCAGATACATTTGTACTTCCTATGGCAAAAACTTTTAACAATGAAGGCTGGGTCCCCCCGATGAATCGATCCTTGAAAGTTATCTCCGCAAATGTACAAAGCCTGTTGAACAAGTTGGATGACCTTATAAACGTAGTGGATGATATTAAACCAGACGTTATGGCTTTCACTGAAACGTGGCTCACTGCAGACATAACTGATTCACCGGGCACCTGTGTTAACGCGTCCCTGTCCAGAACTTTAATTACTTAATAAGCTGCAGTTTTTTCTCCTGAAAACACCTGAAACAACCATCAGGAGTTTTTTCACTGTCAACTTGACCCTCTACTGTATATATTTTTTGGACCTTGCCTGTAAACTGGCAATAAATAAATAAAATAAAATGTCACTCAGAGGATATCAGCACTTCAGGAGAGATAGACCAAGTCGAGGAGGAGGAGTCATAGTTTATGTCACTCGCAAGCTGACCGCTATTGCTGACATACACATTCCATCACGTGATGTGGAAGTCTTAGGCATAAATATATCTGCTAAGTATTCCAGACCACTGACGATATCGGTTGTGTACCGTTCGCCTTATCAGACTTCAGATCAGGATCTCGTTCTCATAACGGAACCCTTCAAAGCCAGTGAGAAGAGAGATGTCCTCATTGTTGGGGATTTTAACGCTCCTGGTTTAGCCTGGAAAACATGGACTGCACAGGGAATGCCAGATAACTTCAACCACAAACTATTTTAATGGGCAATAGACAAACGTCTCTGTCAGAACGTCATTTTTGGAACACGGATTAGAGAAGGACAACAGTCAAACTGTCTTGACCTGATTTTTACACGAGATGAGGACAATGTGCTAGACCTATAGGATCGACCGCCATTAGGGTCAAGTGATCACATTACGCTGTGCTTCGAGTACTCCCTGTTTTCCAAAACAAATTTACCCGATACATGGGAAAGAAACATTTGGAAGGGGGACTACTCTCTTATGAGAAGACAAATGTCAGAGATATCCTGGGAAACAGAACTATATGGTGGAAACAATAAATAAATAAATAAATAAATTGTATATTTAAGGCCCAGAGGTCCCATCATTACAAACTTAGTACCGTGGTTTAAATAAATACAAAGTGGATAATTGCTGCACTATGTGAGCATCCATATGAACAGCAGAAATGAGTAGTATGGTAAACATATCCGATTCAAATGATTTGCCATTTTTAAAACAAAAATCAACAATCTTTGGCATATACGGTGAACTGGAAAAGAAGCAGTAAAAAAACTCCTATGGTTAAATCGGAGGCGGAGTTCGGCGAGCCGCCAATTTAAAAAAAATAGGAGAAAAAAACTGCTTCACTAAAAAATTAATAGCTAAATGCAATGGGATAGTATTATGATGTTGCTGACTACGTTTGAGTGTTCGGGACGCTCCTTGTCGGGTGAGAGATAATATAGCAGTCAGAGCGACTGATTATAAACACCAGTGGAGGTGAGAGAGGACGAACTCATCGTAGACAACATGGTCGAAACGAAGACGGGACAGTAGAGGTCACGAGATCATCATCAAGATGCGACCTTGCTGACTGTATAGTCCATCACCACAGAGGCGAAACCATCAGAACCCACCTCGATCATCAACAGAACCTGGAGACTATCGTCAGGGTTGCAAATTCGGAGGTAAGTATGAAGGTTGTCAAGAGTTGGCAATGCTAGTTTAAAAGAGGGGAAGAAAAAGTAAATGCAAAGATTGACTATGCAGAGGATGATGGAAATATAATAAGAGACCAATATAATATCAAGGGAGCTGCCTCAAATACCAGGAGGACCCTTTTCAAAATCCAAAAGTTGCGAGTTTGGGAAGGAAACAGACAATAAGGACTTTATATCTGCCGAAACAGGAAGCAGAGACCGGCTTCGAGTCTTCTAACCCACAGAAATTTAATGTTTGCTAACTGGCATCTATCCGTATAGGAGAAACTGGATCCAGGAAGAGAAAATAGTCTTCGAGTAAAAACCCTCTGAACTTTTTCAATCTTACTGCGGTCAGAGGCGTTCATCAGCCCAAATAGGGGACAGCAGTATTCGAGGATAGGAAGAACAAATATGCGATATAGGTTTAACTTTATTTCCGGAAGGAAGAAATTATGTGATATAAAACCACATATCTGTGCAGCCTTTGCAGAAATTCGATCTACATGAGGCGATAATGCTAGCTTATTCGTGTAACTTAGACCTAAGTCTTTTATGGTTGATCGTTCTAAAAGTGTACTATTTTGAAAATACTAGGGGTCCAGGAAGCTTTGCAGGGCCAAAACACATGAAACTGCTCTTGGATGGAGAAAATTCCATCTGCCAAGTACAGCTCCAACGTGAGAGCATAAGTAGATCAGTGTTGATTTTGTCAACGCAACTATTAGCAGTGTCTTTAGAAAATGAATAAATGCACTTGAGATCGCCAGCGTAAACGAAATTTTGTGAATTTGTGAGTTAATTTGAAATTTCGTTAGTGTACAGAATGAATAGAAAGGGACCTAGAACGGTGCCTTGAAAAACGCCACTCGTGATCGGCTGAGGCGTCGAATAGCTATTACCTACTAAGACCTTCTGGCTGTGGTTAGACAAGTAGGAACCAATGAAGTCAAGGAGAGGAGGCCGGATGCCGAGGGCTTCCAGTTTCACTAGAAGACGTTTGTGCGGTACCTCGTCAAAGGCTTTGCTCAGGTCAAAGTAGATCACAACCACTGACTGTTGCTCGTTACGAAGGGAAGTGACGAGGTTAAGAAAAGCTAAGTGTCACACTTCGCATGATCTCCCAGGTAGAAAACCATATTGCGAGTCGCTTAAGAGTTTATTTTCTAGGCAAAAGTCGAGAATTTGATTAAAAATAATTTTTTCAAGAAGTTTTGCAAGAGCCGGGGTTTTTTGAACACCTCGATAATTATTTACGTCCGAACGAGATCCCGACTCGAAGACAGGAAGAATAATAGATGTCTTCCATGAGTCAGGAAAGAATCCGTTTAAAAGATAAACTGAAAACTCATGGCTAAGCAATCGGGGAAAGCTCGGCACTCTCTTAATAACTGAGTTTTGGAATACCGTCAGTTCCCCGAAGAGTGCGAGTTTTTCAGACGAATTATTTGCTTACGAATTATTTCTAAGGAGAAAATCAATATTGCTGATAACATTCAATGAGGATGCCTGAAATGTCGGAACCGGTTCAGATTCCATCGTAAGATGATTTGCAAAAGAACGCACTAAACAGTTCTGCCTTGTCAGAGTCTTCCAGAACGAAGTTCTTATCTTCATTTAGTAATGGAGGAATTTCATAACCTCGTTTAGAAGAGGATCGACGGCGGAACAGTTGAGCAACAGATTTTGCAGAGTTTGGCTCACTGAGTGCGCAAGATTACCCTCTGTCTGTCACGTGCAAGACGAATCTTAGAGGCTAATTCAAAAACATCTCTGTGATCCTTAGATGTACAGATAATGAACTAGTATATTGATCTTTCAACTGCTTCTTCAATTTCTTTAGTCGTGGCAAAAGAAAGTGAGGAACGGAGGATTCCGAGACGTAGGGCTTGACTATTTTGGTTGGCACAAGCTCCAGGATGTTATTTGAAACGACTGACACAATAAAGATTGGGTGAAATTGAGCTCGTTATTGAAAGGGATTGCTTTACCTTAACTGTCCTCTCAGGAGAAAGACAACCACAAACCGCCCAAAAGTGGATAAATTCAAACTTGCAGGCCTCTTTCAAAAAAAGAAATCGCGTCTGGAGGTGTAACAGACAAACCGGCTCCGATGCTCACTTATGGGAATATAAGCAGAATGTAACGTTTGTAAATGTGAGGCTACTAAGCTGCGGAGGAAGTTCGAACTTAACAAACTGCAAAATTCGTTGGAACACCCCAAAATGCTATAGGCTACAAACGGAGTACAAAGAGAATTCAGGAAATGATTCCTGCCCTTAGGTCTGCAGACGGAAAACTGGAGACCGACGACCAGGTTAAAACAATCCCTTCTTTCTAAATTCTTTCAGACCGTCTTCACCCGAGAGCTTATAAATTATCTGCTATTCCACCAGTTTGTCAACTAATGTATTCCCCTCATTTTCCTTCCTCATCTACAACAGAGGACCTAGACCTAGATTTTTTAGCGACCATAGTTAGAACCGAATTACTTCGTATAAAGCCTGCCAAGTCGCCTGGACCGGATAGAATTCCTGCATTAGCACTTAAAGAACTTGCTGATGAACTGTGTTTTCCACTGTCCATCATATTCCAAAAGTC
The DNA here is from genome assembly GCA_017591395.1 of Schistocephalus solidus. Taxonomy (NCBI): domain Eukaryota; kingdom Metazoa; phylum Platyhelminthes; class Cestoda; order Diphyllobothriidea; family Diphyllobothriidae; genus Schistocephalus; species Schistocephalus solidus. The sequence continues at coordinate 178,944 of WEDG01004500.1, forward strand.
CTTCGAAGAAAGCAAAACTCCCGGAAGAATGGAAGTATGCATTCATCGCCCCGATCTATAAAGGAGGTTCACGACTGGACTGTGAGAATTACCATCCTGTCAGTTAAACTTGCATAGCGTGCAAAATAATGGAGCGTATTATTTTCAAGAGGCACTTAATGCGCTATCTGGAAAACAACCAAATCCTATGTGCTGTCCAACACGGCTTCCGTCCAGGACGTTCCTGTCTCACGAGTGCCCTTCATTCGCACGAGAAATGGAGTAAAGGCAGCAGATAAAGGGTCATCCATTAGATGTTGTATTTTTTGACTTCAAGAAGGCCTTTGATAGTGTACCACACGGGCTTCTTTTACAGAAGAGTTGAAACGTCGGAATCCGTGGAAAAATTTTCAATTGAATCAAGAGTTTCTTGTCTTTCAGAGTAAAAGAGAGTTGTTGTTGGAAACTCTAGCTCGGGATGGGCAAAAGTACAATGTGGTATTCCACAGGGTTCTGTTTTGGGCCCCCTACTCTTCCTAATCTACGCGAGCGACTGTCTCAATGACCTAGATTGTGAAGCTGTCATGTTTGCAGATGACATTAAAATATGGACTGAAGTCAGCTGCGCTGATGATGCAAAAAGGGTTACAGTCGAATATCGAAAACCTAAGTGCCTGGTCGGCTAGGTGGCTGCTTAAGTTTATTGCATCCAAGTGCGTGATTCTACACATAAGCGCCAGTCGAAAATTATCTCTGAAACACCAGTACTTTATTTATGACACTGCATTAAAATAGATAGAAACACAAAAAGATCTGGGCATGTGGACAACTGCAAATTGGATGTCCTCAGAACACTTTAAGAAAGCAGTACAGAAGGCAAAATGCACACTGCATTGGATCGGACGTTTAAAATATTCCCCCTGATCTCTTCGGAAAAGTCTTTGGCATCTTCGTGAGACCGCACTCAGATTACGGCATACCAGCCTGGATACCGAGGATGAAGAAAGATGTTGACCTCCTCGAACAGGTGCAATGGAAGGCAACGAAGATGGTCAACGGTTTTAAGATTTTTCCGTACCAAGACAGATTGAAAAAACTTGACTTATTTCCTCTTTCCTACAGCTACGTACGGTGTAGCCTGCTCTGGACATTCCGGATTATCTGGGGCCATGATTCCTCCCTGAAATCGAAGGATTTCTTCGAGTATGCATGCACAACTCATCTGCGTGGTCGTCCTTACAAGGTCAAAAACAAACGCACGCGATTGAACCTCAGAAAGTTTTTTTCAGCCAACGAGTGGTACGACCTTGGAAATCGTTACCAAGTGAGTGTTTACCTCTGAAAGCGTTTCAGGTTTTAAAGGAAGGCTTGATGACATAATATTTGACAAAAGACGACTCTCACAAGATGATTAATTACAACCAGCCTTTTAAAATCTTTAGGTTTTAACTTTTCTTCCACAATGTTTTGCCTATAGCTGTGAACACGCATTTGAAGTGATTTTATGCTTTGACTCAAACAGTTTTTAAATGAGCACCATTTTTGTAAATTTGACTGTACACATGCAATGATAGTTTTAAATTAATAGGGTCATAAAGGGCAATGCTTGTAACCCTTCAGCATATAAAATATACAATATAACATCCCTCCAAATCCTCTGAAATCTCATGAGTTGCTCACTACCAGTAATTTTTTTCTTATAAAATTCAGAAACAGATAAGATAACTGAATTAATCACACTCAGTTGGAACCGACAACATCCCAAATTCCCTTATTAAACAGCTAAGTGAATATCCCGCTTTGTTGGGCAAAGTGTTTTTTATTTTTCTCGAGAATGGTTTCTTTCCTGAAAATTGGAAAACCTCTATTATTTTTCCTATATTTAAATCTGGCTCCCACTCAGATGTGTAAAATTATCGCGGTGTTCATAAAACACGTTCTCTTGCTAAGCTCTTTGAAAAACTTATTAACCTACAAATTACAGATTTTTGCATAAGCAAACAACTTCTTGGCTCTTTCCAGCATGGCTTTCTACCCGATTGCTCTTGTGAAACATGTCGCATTTCTTTTCTTATTCTATTATCATCTCTTCAAAATACTCATCTATCTGTGGTCATTGTTTATTTTGACCTTAGCAAGGCCTTTGATAAAGGGCCTCATAGGAGACTCATGGCTAAGTTGGAATCTTGAGTACTATGTTTTCCCCTTACTGATTTCCTTGCGTCATATCGGAAACAGAAGGTTTGAGTGGGGTCCTCATTTTCAGATCAGACCCCTATTGTAAGTGCTGTCCTACAAGATACCCTGCTAGGTCCTTTTATGTTTTTGCTTTACATAAATGATAGTTCATCAGCAGATAAATAATTAGTCTTTTATTTTATGCGAGAGATCTTAAATGTGTATGTTCCTCTAAACCTTCGGACCAACGATCCTTAGAAGAAATCCATGCAGACTTGCATAATCTTTCCGCATGGAACCCAACGGGACAAATGGAATTCTCACCTTCTACTTGTCATTACATGTTATTTTGGCTTGAGAGACTACCACAACCTGTTATTTTTCAAAGCAACCTTATGACTAAATGTTCCATCATCAAGGACTTAGGTTAAATATAACAAATAATTTAGATATGTTGCCTCATGCCGATAGAATTACGGCCAAAGCTGCCCATATTGTGTTTTATTTCTTATAATTAACATCTTTCCTGAAATTCAATTAAGACTGTATCGAATGTTTCTCATTCCCATTCTTGAACATTGCTGTCCATTTTTTGGTTAAATAACCGAGCGTGGCCGTTCTAAATTTGAAAAGGTTCAGATATATTTGACTCGGAAAGTCTTACCCCCGACACTTTCAACAACGGCCAACTAACTAACCTAAAATAACTATCCACGATAAATTGCAAAGCCTAAAAGAAGGCCTCCTCGGTTTCATAACATAAAAGACCTTTATATTAAATGCTGCTTCTTCCACGGTCCCAAACGTTTTTTGAAATCGACTTCAAAAATAACAAAAGCAGACTAAGGATCCGTCCATAAGTTCGTTATCTGTCCACTTAAGGATCGCACAAATATTCGAATTAGCTTAAAAAAGGAGGATATCGCGAGATAGTTGTAGGGAGTCTCAAGAAATTGGTGATTCTAATACTTCCAGATCAGCTGATCAAGTCTTCCGTCTCCTTAATTCTGCTAAGTCTAACAGGGTTACTCCGCCTTTAATCGATTGCAATAATATTTTTGTCAAAGAGGATTTTGGAGAATTGGAATTGTTAAATTACTTATTTTCCGAACCTTTTACCCTTGAAACTAATCCCATCCCTTCAATTCCTCCAACATCTCATGGGTTGCTCACTACCACTAATTTTGTTCCTAGAAATAGTCAGAAACAGATAAGCTGACTTAATCAATCACACTCAGTTGTAACCAATAACACCCCAAATTCCCTCTTAAAACAGCTTAGTTAATTTTTCGCTTTGCTGGGCAAAGTGTTCTCAATTTTTCTTGAGAATGGTTTCTTTCCTGATAATTGGAAAACCTCTATTATTATTCCTATATTTAAATCTGGCTGCCGCTCGGATTTGCAAAATTATCGCGGTGTTCATTAAACACTTTCTCTTGCCAAGCTCTTTGAAAAACTAATAATCCTACAAATTACAGATTTTTGCATAATAAATCAATTTCTTAGCTCTTCCCAGCATGTCTTCCTACCTGATCGCTCTTTTGGAACATGTCACATGTCTTTCCTAATTCTATTAACATCTCTTTGTAATTTTAATCTATCTGTGGACGTTATATATTTGGATCGCATTTAAGGCATTTGATAAAGCGCCTCAGAGAAGACTCATGGTTTATTAGGAAGCTTTAGGACTTTGTAGTCCCCTCACTGATTTCCTTGCGTCATATTGACAACAGAAGGTTTTAGTGGGGTCCTCATTCTCAGCTCAAACCCTTACTGTAAGCTTATCCTTCAAAGCACCGGGGTAGGTCCTCTTTTATTTTTGGTGTACGTTAATGATATTTCATCTGCAGCTAAACACTGAGTCTTTTATTCATGCGAAAGATCTGAAATGCGTATATTCCTCTAAACCTTCGGACCAACGATGCTTAGAAGAACTCCATGCAGACTTGCATATTCTTTCCGCCTGGAGCTCAACGGGACAAATGGAATTCTCACCTTCTACGTGTCATTACATGTTATTTTGGCTTGAGAGACTACCACAACCAGTTATTTTTCAAGGCACTCATATGAATGAATGTTCCCTCATAAAAGAATTAGGTTAAATATACACAAATAATTTAGATATGATGCCTCATGCCGATAGAATTACGGCCAAAGCTGCCCATATTGTGTTTTATTTCTTATAATTAACATCTTCCTGAAATTCAATTAAGACTTTATCGAATGCTTCTCATTCCCATTCTTGAACATTGCTGTCCATTTTTTGGTTAAATAACCGAGCGTAGCCGTTCTAAATTTGAAAAGGTTCAGATATATTTGACTCGGAAACTCTTACCCCCGACACTTTCAACAACGGCCAACTAACTAACCTAAAATAACTATCGGTTCTGAGACTGGAGGCTGACTTCTGCCTCCTTTTTCACCTAAATAATAATTCAAATATTCCCCGAATTCCAGTCCATACCCCAGCTAGTCGTCCGTCGGAACTACGTTATTCAGCACTGATTAAAACTCGTCCTTTATCCTTCCTTTCTTAACACTCTCTGTTCTTTGCCTCCAGGCATTGCTTTCCTTGGAATAACCTGACAATCGATATAAGGGTATAAAATCATCTGTCTACTTTTAAGTGAAGATTGCACATTTTTCTTAACAATGATTCCATTACTTTTTTTATTTTCCTCTACCTTCCCGAGCAGCTTTCTCCATGACACCGAGAAAGGACCATCGGAAATTTAGAATTCCGTCTCCAAATTATGTCTTCTATGCATAGTTCCCACACGATGTACGATGTCTTCATAACCCATGCCTTTTGTAAAATGCTCGCCAGAAAATTGTGTAGTATTGCGCGCTCATTTTAAAGCACCTCCGTTTCATTTGGCGATAAACATCATCAAAATTACAATCTAAATACTGAGCTGTGCAGGCCTCAGATTCATCATCGATTCTCATGAACTCGCACTCCTGAACGCATTATGTTGATTTCTTCTTACGCAATTGACGGATCTCCCATTATCAGAAGCAACCTTCCATGCTGCTTCATATGCCCTCGCGGAGTAGTTTTGTTTTTCTTGCACATATTTTTTTCAAAAGATGATCTGCGCAGCCGACCATAATTTGGAAATATTGATGACTCCAAAGGCACCCTCGGTCTTCGCGTTTGTCATCTTTCATGACCCTTTGCAAACTGCTTCAACCTCGTCCGCCATTGCATCTGCTGCACCTAAAGGCGATGGTGCTGGCTGCTCTCACCTTCTCCCCGGTGTCGACCCTACGCGGACTGTCGAAGATTTTTTTGGATTCATCTGTCGGTGGTCTGAGAAATCGCAATGAGAGTATCATGGTTGCTTCTCTGGCATTTCTACCATGACCTTCCCGATCTCTACGATTTTTTCCTCGTTCGACCCTAAGCGTACTGACGATGCCCCCGATAGTTTCCCTGTCTAGCATCATTGACGGTTACGCTTATAGCTAGTCGATTCCCATTTGAATCAAATCTGCGGTGGTGAGAAGTAGCCCCTGTCGTTACATGATTTCTCCCATGATGATTTCTCCCATTCATGATGATTTCTCCCATCATATGCTCTCATCAGCATGTTGGTCCTACCTAATGCGTATTTTTGTCTCCCAGGAGCAAAGGATTTTCTCCTTAGAATCCCACAAACTCCATCTAGCCTATATTTTTTCATACCAATGCCCAAGTTTTTTTCACTGTCTGCTTTTTATATTTTTTTTTTGACAACAGTGTGTTATGTCATTTGTCCTCACCAAGAAGCTGACCTAAAATTTATAACTTAATTGTACACGATTTTGCACTCGTTTTATTTTGTTCCAATGACAGTGTCCTTCCGGGTACTCAAATAAAACATTTATCTATTAGACAGAGTTTGTGCGGATGACAGCCGAATTTATAAACCTCATCGAAGATTGAGCAAAGGCTGGTCATCTTTCAAAATATTTCCAGTCTGTTTTCATTAGGGAAACTGAATTTTACCCTCCCGCGAGTGATTTCAAAGATAAGAGAATAATTGAGCAGCTCATTTCACCGAAAGGATTGTTCTTAATGAGCTGTTGGAGCTAAAGGGATCCAAATCATCAAGCCCCGGTGAGATATCAGCGTAACTGCTGAAGGAACTTGCCGGTAAGTTACCAAGTAGCTCTCTTTACTTGTCCGTGCATCTTTCGAGGCCGGATTTCTACCAGCCGGTTGAAAATCTGTATAAGGGTGACAGTCAGGTCTCTGGAATCATCTACAGGCCAGTCAACCTTACTTCCAGTTGCTGCAATATTATGGAAAAAATAATTAAGCGACATCTATTGCAGTTCATTGAACAAGACCGTCTGCTTTCCGATTTCAAGCATGGTTTCCGTAGAGGCAGGTGCTGTGTTACCGACTTGCTCTACTGCTTAGCATGTTGGAAAAAATCAGTTGATAGACGGAACACATATATGCAGTCACATAGACTACACGAAAGCTTTCCATAGCGTGCCTCGCCGCCACTTTATGTACAAACTCAGTTGTATAGGAATAAGGGGTGAGTTTCTGATGTGGATACAAATCTTCCTAATCGGCCACCCTCAAATTGTCTATGTCAGTGAGCAGCATTCGGCGAATGTTGCGATTGAGAGTGGTGTTACCCAAGTTTCCGTCATTGATCCTTCTCTGTTAATCATGTACGTCAACGACTGCGTCAATGAACTGGCTTGAGATTTCGCCATGTTTGCCGATGATATCAATATCTGAAGTATCATCCGACATGAATTTGGCAAAGAAAATTTGCAGACAAAATTAAACTGACCTGTGCAATGGTCGAGTTACATGCTTATGCCATGTCACATGAAAAAGGATAACTCCCTAAGAGTAAGCAGAATTAGATCACCGAACTGTATGATTTCGCGCCTGAACGGCATATTACTGCAAGAGATGGACGCCCAGAAAGACTTGGGTGTATGGATCACAAATTCATTAAAACCGTCGCTACACTTCTCAAACGAGGCTTAGTTAGTGATGTCAGTCCTATGCCTTATCAAACGTGTAGTCTCCTCTCTCGATGAAGACTGCTTCTCAAAGGCCTTCCAAACTTTAATGTGGCAGTAACTTGATTTTCCCTCTAAGCATGAAAACCCTGGACCGGTAAGGATCACAGACTTCTTGAAAAAGTTCAACGGCTTGCAACCAAACTCGTAACCAGACAGACCTTTCTATCCTACGAAACCCAATTAGCTAAGCCCGTCCTTTTTCCTTTGAGTAACCGACAACTAAGGGTGACCTCGTACAAACTTTTCGCCTCCTATGCGGTTCGGACTGCTTCCTAACACCGGGAGACTTTTTTCGACCTACCAACCACAGCCAGCCTACTAGGTCATTCAAGTTACGTGTGAGGGGTGCCAAGCTGGACACACGGCAGTCCTTCTTCTCCAGCAGGGTTGTTGAAGTTTGGAATGCTTTGCAAGGAACTGGATCAGCATTGCACTATCCACAAAGCTGCCTTCGAACTGTTGTCATCCTGATGCAATTGATTATTGTTTATAATCATACTTTACTCTTAAAGCGACGTTTCCTTGCAAAACTATTTGTATCCAACTCTATGCAAATTCTCTACTGACATTCGCCATACCAACTGCAGACCAGAACTTATTCTTCTTTCCGTGTCTCGTACGTGCGCTTAAAGTACATACTGCATTACGTGCCATAGTGCGCACCCATGTCTCCAATATTGCGAAGGCAGGAACTAGTTTATTTACCTGTACAGTTTTTAGATTTTGCTTGCAATTTTCGATGTTCCAATTTCCAGATTTTGACATAGTTCCACTGCATGTAACAAATAGGGAGTTCAAAGTTACCCACCTTCATTTCCCTCAAATAAACTGAAATGAGCTTTATTATTAACTTTATTCATCCACGAGTTTTTTTTCACTGGTAGCCTGATTTCCATTGTATATTTTTTCTGATATTGTCTGTAAACTGGCATTTAATACGATTTATTTATGCAGAACGTTGCCTTTGCTAGGTACATTAATCAGCAGGTTTTTGTGCGTGATCAGTGGCGCTGGCATATCACATATCATTTAGAAACATCACCACTTCTTTTTCCTATCGAATTATTTCGACCAAACTTGGCGTTCAAGTTGTGTTTCCGAACACCCATATCAATATAACAGTTTGACCGTCGATTTTGACGAGGTCCACCGTATGCTTCAAACCAGGTGGTGCAGAGACAGGGACTTGCACGTGAATTAGTTTTAAGTGATAGTAGCCTTGCGCTGCAGCTACCGCACTCTCTCCTCCTCCCCCACCTGAGCCCCGTGTCAAGACAGAGTAAAGAAGACCGGAGATGGGAAAAGGCGCAGGTGGCTGGCGCGGCCGGAGCCACCCCTGGGTGGACCACCACACCTGACTCGGATCCCACGGAGTGCGAGTGCCATAAAGTCCACATTAAGAAGGAGCCATTGCAGCCTGACTCGCAGTCTGCCAGTCAGCCACTCCACACAAAACACACCTTGGGCTGACCACGTGGTCCGAGATATCCCGTCAGTTGGCAACCTTCCAAGCTACGGCTTTAAGCGCACCGTGATAGTTTAAAGCGTGTCAGATTGTTTATAGTGAGTAAAATGTGCTGAGCTGTTGACCTCACTCTCATTTCACCTTAACAATCAGACCACCATCCGAGCTGGTCAGTTATCTGATGTGAGAGTGGGTGCATTGGCTGACGGGGCGGCGTACCAATTTTCGCGCGCCACAGCACGACCTGGCCCCCAAAATGCACACACCAGGATTCACTAAAGCAGGGTATATGGAGGAGCCATCGCCGTCTGACTCCCAGTCCACTGTTCAGTTACTCGACACACACAGCACATACAATGGGCTGATGGCGTGGTCTGGTGTAAGCGTCAGATTGGCAGCCTTTCAAGCCATGGTTTCTAGGAAACCGTGATTTTATCAGGTACATTATGATGATTATGAGGATGTTGTCTATGTATTAGCGTAGATCATGGGCACTGATGTGGCTTAGCCTCCGGTGGTTAACAGGAAGTTTGTCGTGGAGGCGCATGTGTCCTTATAGGCCCAGGCAGTGTGTAAGTGTGCGAGGAGCTGTGAGGGCAGTAGAGGCGGGCGCGGTGACTGTATGTCGAAGCCCCAGGAAACTGGTTCACCAGCCTTCGGGCTGTGGATTTCGCAGCTTACCAACCAGGCCGATGCGTGAGTTGAAGTTTCAGGCGCATTGTGGGCAGGAGAAAATCGGTTGAGGCTGGGGGAATGTCAGTCATGGTAGTGGGGTGGCAGGGGCGGTAAAAATGGGTGAGCGGAGGGTGTGCATGATGTATCGGTGTTGTCGGCATTGCGGGTGAATTCCGCTGTCATGGATGCGCATGTGACCAAATAGGCCCATGCGATGAGTGAATGCGCGGGGACAGTGAGGGCAGCATAGGCGACGATCTCTGCTGTGTGATGGTGTTCCAGGCACTGGCTCACCGGTCTCTGTACGATGTATTCGCAAGTGACCGACCAGGCCGATGCGTGAGGTGAATGTACGGTCGCATTGAGTACAGCTTAGAGAGATTCCACATCGCTGATGATGGTTGTGGTGGTAGTAGTGAAGGCGAAGGCAATGGTGGTTGCGGTGGTGGGGTAACAGGTGATGAGTAGATGGATGTGGTCTCTATGATGGTGGGAGTAATGGAATTGATGTCAGGAGTGAGGGTGGGGAGTCAGAATGAGGGTTGGCAGAATTTGACGCAGAAATTGGAATTGTGGGATTGTTGGTGCATTGCGTCCGAAGATGTCCGACCAGGCCGATTCGCGCGCGGAAGATGCGCTGACAGCGCGGGCATGTTGGCAGGGCCTGGGCATTGGCGGTGTTGGTGCGGGGCGCTGGTGACTTCGTGCCGCTCTTTATCTTTGGCGGCGGCGATCCGGTTGGCCTCGTAGATTGCTGAACCAGTCTTCACTGATCTTCTCCATGCCGGTCTATCCTGGGCGAGGTCTTCCCAGGTCGCCGAGTTGAGCTGCAGTTGCTTCCAGCGATTTCTTCAAAGTATCATTGTAGCGTCGTTTTTGACCCCCGCCGACGAGAACCCGTAGCGACATCTCCGTAGAAAAGCCGTTTGGGTAGTCGCTCGTCGTCCATTCTCCCTACTAAGTGGCCGCTCCATCGCAGCTGCACTTTGCCTCAGCATGGCATGGATGCTGAGGATTCCGGTCCGCCTCAAGGACTTCCGTGTCCGGTATCCCTCGTCTCTGCCATCTCAGCTTCAGCATTCTGCGGAGGCAGCTGAGATGAAAGTGATATAGCTTCCTGGCTTGGTTCGAGTAGACGGTCCAGGTGTCCGCTTCGTACAGGAGTGTCGTTAAGACGACGACCTTGTACATCTTCAGTTTGGTGTTCAGGTGAATACCGCGGTGATTCTACACGGAGGCCTGCAGCCGGCCCAAGACCTGACTAGCTTTGAAGATCCGTTGGGCAACCTCGTTATCTATTCTCGTGTTGCGTGACAGCTTTGCTTCCTAGATAAGCGAAGCTTTCCACGTTTTTGAGTTGAGCATAGTTGACCTTGATTCGGGGAGCATTGTATTCCGCACTGGGTGGCGGCTGGTGCATGACAATCGTTTTGGCTGTACTGCTTGTTAATCCAAAATCAGCGAAGCCAGTGGCGAAGATGTCCATACTCCTTTGCATGTCCTCCTCCGTCACGGTGTTAAGGGCGCAGTCATCCACGAAGAGCAAGTCATGGACTGAAGTCGTAGACACGCGCGTTGTAGCCTGCATACGCTGACTGTTGAGAAGGTGTCCGTCAGTTCTGTAGGCGATGCGTATCCCAGGCTGCTCATCACGGTAGGCGTTCATCAGCATAGCCAAGAACATGAGACCTAACAGGCTGGGAGCCAATACGCAGCCATGATTCACTCCGTTGGTCTCTGCGAGTGCTTCGGACACCGTTCCATTGTCATTGACGCGCGCCATCATCTCGTCATGAAGCTGACGCACAATGTGCTTTAACCGCTCAGGACAGCCAAATTTCTGCATGACTTGCCACAGTTCTTCACGATTTACCGTGTCAAAGGCTTTCGTTAGATCCACGATGATAGTGTATAGGTGCGTTCGCATCTCCTGGCACTTCTCTTGTAGCTGGTGGGCGGCAAAGATCATATGGGTTGTTCCGCGATTTCGGCGGAAGCCACATTGGCTTTCCGGAAGCAGGCACGGCTCTAGGTGACCGTTCAGACGATTGAGAAGGATACGGGCGAAGATCTTCCCGGCAATTTTGAGCAACGAGATGCCTCTGTGATTATCACAGAGTAGCCGGTTCCCCTTCCGTTTGTAGAGATGGACGATGGTCGCGTCTTTGAAATCCTGAGGAACTTGTCCTTAGCGCCACATCTCCTAGAATAGTGTTGTGAGTTCTGCCATCAGCCGAGGCCCACCATGCTTGTAGACTTCCGGTGGGATTGCGTCGGATCCCGGTGCTTTACCGCTGGATATCTGCTGCAGGGCCCGGATGGTTTCTGGTAGTGAAGGCGGAAGATCCAGACCATTGTTCATGTCCACTTGAATGAGCCGGTTAATGGCAGCATCGGGTGTGGCTGATGAGAAATTAAGGACACTTCTGAAGTGCTCGGCCCAGCACTTCAGAATTTGCGTTGCTCTGTCAGCAGTGTAGTGCCGTCAGAGCTGAGCAGCGGTGCGGTCCCCTTGATGCACGGCCGAAGATGTCCTTGATGGCTTTGAAAAAGTTTTTTATTTCATTGCGGTCCACATACCCCTGGATCTCCTCAGCCTTTCGGATCATCGAGGTATCCTGCATCTCCCGCAGCCGTTGCTGTACAAGGCGCTGGCATCTGAAGAAGGCTGATTTGGTGGCGTCAGTCCGATGGTCTATGTAGGCTTTGTGTAGTCCATTCTTCTCCACAAGTAAGTTGCTGATGTCGACGTCAATATCGTTAAACCAGTCCTGGTGTTGACGGCTTGCGCGTCCGAGGACTTCGAGGGTGGTGGACTGGATAACATTTCGCAGTTGACACCATCGTGCCTCCACGGTGGCATTTTCATCTGGAGCATGCAGGTCCTCCAGTTTCTCGTCCTGTCGATCTCGCCTCCGGACGAGAACAAAGTCCAGCAGATGCCAGCGCCGCGAACGAGGGTGCATCCACGTGGCCTGCTCCCGCGTTGGAAGGCGATAGGTGCTGGTCAGCAGGAGACGGTGTTCCGCACACGTGCGCAGAAGAAGGAGGCCATTCTCGTTACACCTACCGAGACCGTGGGGACCCAGAACTCCCTGCCAGGCAGTGTGGTCCGTCCCGACGCGGTGGTTGAAGTCACCAAGGTAAATTAATTTGTCCACCTTCGACACAGTCGCCAGCAGGGCCTCGTAGAATTTGTCCTGCGCGGCGCTGATGATGGATGCGAACTGGTCTCCCCAAAGAGGTAGGTGGAGGCTCATCAGTCGATCATTGATACCCTGCGGCAGACAGGGCAGACGTCCCACGATGTCGTTCCGGATGGCAAAGGCAACACCAGCGTTGCATCGCTCTGCCTTTGGCCGGCCGCTCCAGAAGAAAGTGTAGCCGGCCCCCACCTCCTCCAGCTGACCCTGCTCAGAGAATCAGGTCTCACTGAGAGCAGTAATGCCCACGTTATAGCGCGCCAGTTCCCGAGCGACGAGTGCCGTCCTTTGTTCCGGCCGGTTCCTCATAGGATTGTCTAAAAGAGCATGAACATTCCAGGCTGCTAGTGTGACTGGACTCACCCGAACAGCCTGGAGTATATGGCGAGGGGGATGGGGAAGGGGGGTATTGTTGTTTGTTTGAGTTGTACGACCACGTATTTTGCGATCTGCGAGCCACGGCCGGCTGCAGAAGACGTCATAACCAGCATTTGTTTACGGCACCTTTTCTAGCCCCTTCGTCTGCGAGGAGGCAAGCAGTGCTGTCCCCAAATAGGGCTGCTGGGACATCCTAGACGGCTGCCAAACTCCACTATTTGTCACGGTTTTGTTTTAGTGGGTGAACGACCCGAGTTAGCCTGGGCCGCCTACGGGGTTGCTGTCGCCCCCACCGAAGGACTTTTTGAGAGGGAGGAGGTGGGATGTTCGGGAGTCAAACATACCGGGTGTGGAGGCACACACAACACCGGAGACCCTCACCTGGTTTAGCCCGCCGGTCGTGACGATTGCCTGTCGTGTGGCCGCTGGGAAGAACCCAACTTTGAGGAGCCACAGGTGAGAGTTAGTACCAGTTAGATGCGGCCACAGGTACATTCACCACCCGTATGAGACAAATGAAGCGACCAAATGCTATCTGTGTGGCACTTCCCCTAACAAGTACCCCGCATCAATATAATAAGCGTATATCTAAACGTACGAAGATAGGACTGTGTCCAGCACGCTTTCCTACGCTGTTGAGAATCTTGCCAGTTCTAATGTTCCGTGTCATTATCGAGGCTCTTATTTTGAGTATGCCACAATCTATTGTCACATATATGCCATATCTATAAGCCAACATGGAATTCACTACGCCTAGCGCTATTACCGCTTTCAAATGTAACCGTGTATTGTTTATATCCTCTTTTGTGGCCTGGTCCATCAGCGTTTCATCACAAATACAAAACGAGCGATGATCACGTTTCGGACCTCACTTTGAATAGATTTGTTTTTATCCACTTTTTCCTTCCCATATAGCAAGAGTCAATCGATCTAGTTTCGAGTGGATTTCAAATTTTCAAAACCCGCACATCAAGTGGATAATGTTTTGTCCTACGAATGTATATAATGCTAATAAAATATTTTGAGAGACCGAATAAATGGGGATGGTAAGCGAACAGCACTCTGCACGATTCCCTTACCTAATTCAACAACTTTGCTCACTTCTAGTCCATTCCATTTTGCATTTTTCCCCTCCATTATGTTAAAAGACTAACAGTCAGAATGACATTACTGACAAAAACAAGGGATCCTGGAATGGCTATTTTTGGTTTACTAGTCGTCATCAGCCAGTCATACCCAACCCCAGATGTTGATGCACACAAGGCGTCAACTCGTGGCGCTCTAACCCACCGCGCCACGAGCTCGTTGCCTTCTCGGTTTCGATTGGGGTGGCGCAGGTTAGAGCACCGCACCTCTAACCAACACGTCGAGTTTGAGCTTCGGGTGCAGCAACACCTGAGGTTGGATATGGCTGGCTGATGATGGCTTATAAGCCAGAAATTTGCCATTCCAGTCTCCCTTGCCTTTGTTGGTAATTTCACTCGGCATATATCATTAACTGCTGTGCGGCTGCTGGTGGAGCTCTAAGTTGAGCCCGAAGGCATAATGGGATGAATGAAACCCTATCCGATAAATGATACCCCATACTAGTAATCGCCTAATTTTAACCGCACATTTATTACAGGCATATGAATATTGCGATCAAATTCAAGGGAGACTAGAATGGCCATTTCTGACTCATTAGCCAATTATTGGCCACAGCAACCAGCGATAATTTGTCTCATCGCATAGATCATCATATGTTGAATTTCGGACGTGGCGTTGCCGTTATTCTGCTCTTACTGTTACCTTCGTCGGCACTTAATGGAGCACAACCCGTACATTGAGATGCTGCTGAGATGGTATTATCTTTAATTTTATGCAACGTACGCTTTGTTTTTGCTCGAACACTGGTAACAGCATTCTGGTCATCAATGTATGGTTTCAACTTCTCGATCTTCCGTCGTCCGTCTCCAGCGGTTTGCTATATGTCATACAGTGCCCATTTTCCTAAATGACATCAGGCAGGAGTGGGTGGTAGGAGTGGCAGGAGTCAATTCTATAGCAGCACATCCAGAAGTCGGAAGCCGTCCGTTTTATCACACTTGAGTCAAGTTACTCGCCCAGCCTACTACAACGTATTGAATCCACCTATTGTGATACAGTAGGCTGACTGCCCAAGCAGGATTTCCTAAGCAATTAATCTAGACTACACCAGGTGACTACCAGGCATAATTCATTAGTCGAGGATGTTGGCAGATTGGAATAATCCCTTTGAGCCACTTGTGAAAAACTTGTCGGCCGTTGCAGTACGCTGGGGGGTTGCTTGACCCAAGTGTGATTAAACTTATAGCTTACAGTAAGGCCTCGTAGCTCATTTGGCTAGAGCGTTGGCTAAACTAAGGCTTTCCCCTTGCTGGCGTGGGTTCGAATCCCTCCGAGGCCACCGAGTTTTTCACAAGTGGGTCAAAGGAATTCGTTATACCGCCTTTTTCAACCAGCAGTTGTATTTTGATCTCAGTCCTGAAGCTGAAACATTTAAATATGGGCGTTGGCTCCTACACCTTAAAAATTAAAAGCAGCAATTTATAAATAAATGGAGGACGTATGTATATTGGCTGGCATAGTTTGGTTCAAATATCATTAATTGAAGCGAATGGCCAAGACAAGAGTAGGATGGCACTTAAACTGAGCATTATTTCTGAGGTGCTTGCCCATCGGACTTCCTATTTTGTGGAGTACTTTGACAGCAGACCTCACAAGTCACCTGTTAAAAGGAAGTAGCTGATATAGCCAAGCGCTTCCAAGGGCAAGAAACAAAACACAATGGCAAATGATGAGCTTCCAGTAGAGTGAAGTGAAACGTCAAATAGGACGCCGTGCCAAAGATTCTGTTTTACGCCCTCAAACGTCTTTTTTGACTGCTTTTCAGTGATACATCCTGAGTACTCATAAACAGCATAGTAAAACTGAAGAATGGAGAGGGGTATAAGTGTCGAAGCCACTGAAACTATCGTTATAAATAGCCGTCGCTCCATGATGGGTACAAAGAAAGCATATGTTAGCAACACGCAACCAATTTGAAGCAAAAGATTGGCCGCTTCCATCAGTGGAGCTCCTCGGAAAGCCCTCTGTTGACATTCCTCGTAAAGTTCATCGGCAACTTCCAGTTTTGACAGAACTACAATAAAATTGCTGGAACCACGCTGCTCTGCTCTGTCGATAGTGTCAATGGCCTGGCGTTTCCAGAAGCCGAGTGAAATTGTCCTCTGTAATGTAAATTGGTCAGTGACTGATTGAAAATAGTTTCTCCAAATGTGGTTTAGATGCAGTTTGCACGAAGAAAAATGCATGTAAATTCTACAGGCTCAGACAAAAAAGCCCACGCAGTATGTTCATATTAACCACAGTTATAAAATGACGAAACGTAGACCAAATATAATCATACAGTTTCATATGAAAACGTAATTTTCCAACCAAAAGCTCTTACATGCTGCAAAATAAATAGGGCTTTGTTTGTCACATGCGCGGTGGATTATGCACAATCATTGTTAGGGCCACATTGAATTTCGCTGTTAGAAAATGGCCCTGATGTGCACTTCAGTCAAAAATGACCGCTGTAAACTGTCCCCCTGTCAAATTTAGGAGCGATATTAAAAAGGTTAATTCCAAATGATTTACTCAAATTTATCGATAAATTTCCGAGGTAAGTCGCCCAAGGCAACGTATGGTTGTTTTTAGTAAGAGTTGTCAAAGTGAGCAAAAAAGCATCGTTCAGTTTCCTTGAACGATTTATTTCCTACTATAAAAAAGAGTAAATTGATTTATTCTGGCCACATTTTCAAGTTTGATGAGGCCAAAATGCACACCCGAGGTAACAACGGCGTAAGACATGAACTTCTGGAGGCATGGTTCTCTGGGCAATCGTCGTGCCATGGATCGAAAACAGTGACGAAAGCACGGCAATTAACGACTCGGGTATGAACCAAACAGCGATCATCACATCAATTACGACCCCCAATGATGAACACGGTGACCGCCAACGATAGTAGGCCCATGGTGGCCGGCAACCTTGGCCTATAAATACTGCGCACCTTGTGCCCAAGTTACGCTTTTCGGCACTTTTTTCTGATGGTGAGTTCGAGAAAGAATGCGAACTTCAGGACAATAAACACCATGTTCCAGTGATCGTCTCTTCTTCTGAACTGCTTCCTGGAACTCGCCTGTTCAATTCTATCAGCACTTCCAAAGATGTCGCAGATCAACCCTTACCAGGAGACTTTGATATGAAATGAAATTTTTCTCGAAGCTTAACCACACAGGACTTTTTTATGATAAGGAACAAGTAATCAGGGAAATAGAATGTTACTTTGAAGACATTGGTGTTTTGGAGTCATTCGGCATCGATGACCTCGGCTATCCCAAACAATTCTGATAACCAAGTTTTTTCTCTGTCTGACTTCATGTAATTAAGTTCTTTTAGCCGCTTTACTGGAACCCTTACTCCCCGTAGACAGCGTCCTTAAATATTTGAGAGACGCAGTATCTTTAAATGTATATTTGTCTGCTCTTATAATTAAATCCACACCTTGTATGATTCTGTTTCATGCATTTTTATTCTATTGAGCCGCATTGGCTGAAATAAAAACCTGCAGTTAACTCAAATGTAGGTTTGCACATCTACAAAATGATATTTTCCAAGGTACTCTGCTAGAATTCGTAATTTTTTATCTAGTCATAGATGCGACCCGGTATGAGCTTGGATGTCTGTTTTTAGTACATTGTCTGAAAATGACAAACGGAAATTATTTGAGAAGTATCTTAGGGACTACGCTATCTTTCAGGAACAGTTCTGCCTAGAGAACTCTTCATAATGCAATTTAGAAATAACCAAGACTGGTGAACTTGACGGTTCTACCGTCGATTTTGACGAGGTCCACCGTATGCTCCACACCAGGTGGTGCAGGGACGGTGACTTGCGTGTGAATTAGTTTTAAGTGATAGTAGCCTTGCGCTGTAGTTACCACACTCTCTCCTCCTCCCCCACCTGAGCCCCGTGTCAAGACAGAGTAAACAAGACCGGAGATGGGAAAGGGTGCATGTGGCTGGCGCGGCCGGAGCCACCCCTGGGTGGACCACCACACCTGACTCGGATCCCACTGAGTGGGAGTGCCATAAAGTCCACATTAAGAAGGAGCCATTGCAGCCTGACTCGCAGTCTGTCAGTCAGCTACTCCACACAAAACACACCTTGGGCTGACCACGCGGTCCGAGATATCCTGTCAGTTGGCAACCTTCCAAGCTACGGCTTTAAGCGCACCGTGATAGTTTCAAGCGTGTCAGATTATTTATAGAAAGGAAAATGTGCTGAGCTGTTGACCTCACTCTCTTCCCACCCTAAAAATCAGACCACCATCTGAGCTGGTCAGTTATCTGATGTGAGAGTGGGTGCATTGGCTGACGGGGCGGCGTACCAATTATCGCGCGCCACAGCACGACCTGGCCCCCAAAATGCACACACCAGGATTCACTAAAGCAGGGTATATGGAGGAGCCATCGCCGTCTGACTCCCAGTCCACTGGTCAGTCACTCGAAACACACAGCACATACAATGGGCTGCCGGCGTGGTCTGGTGTAAGCGTCGGATTTGCAGCCTTCCAAGCCATGGTTTCTAGGAAACCGTGATGATTATGAGGATGTTGTCTATGTATTAGCGTAGATCGTGGGCGTTGATGTGGCTTAGCCTCCGGTGGTTAACCGAAGTTTGTCGTGGAGGCCCATGTGTCCGTATAGGCCCAGGTGGTGTGTAAGTGTGCGGGAGCAGTGAGGGCAGTAGAGGCGAGCGCGGCGACTGTATGCCGAAGCCCCAGGAACTGGTTCACCAGCCTTCGTGTGGTGGATTCGCAGGTTACCAACCAGGCCAATGCGTGAGTTGAAGTTGCGGGCGCAGTGTGGGCAGGAGAAATCCGTTCAGGCTGGGGGATGTCATTTATGGTAGTGGGGTGGCAGTGGTGGTAAGAATGGCAGGAGCGGAGGGTTTGCATGGTGTATCGGTGTTGTCGGCATTGCGGAGAATTCCGCTGTCATGGATGCGCATGTGACCGAATAGGCCCATGCGATGAGTGCATGCGAGTGAAAGGGCACATTTTCTAGCCCCTTGAGAGTTGGGTACCAGTTAGAGGCGGCCACAGGAGCATTCACCACCTGCACGAGACAAATGAAGCGACCAAATGCAAGCTGTGTGGTGCTGCCCCTAACTAGTAGCCCTACGCCCCAACTACTGTCTGTATGTCACTCACACCTGACTGGACGCATTCAAAACCAGCATATCCACGTTAGTGGTCACTCCCTGTCTGAGACACCAACATGGAGTGCTGTGCACAATAAATTTCTCTCACTTCTCCCTCCAGTCTATTCCTACAACTTGGGATTTGGTCTGACGATTATAAAGAAATTGTACAATGAGTGCAAACACTGTTTAGACGCTATATATATATATACTTACGAGCCATCAGTGTAAATTCATTTACGATTTTTCCCGAGATGAACGAAGATATTTTGCTTACGTCAATATTGAGCCATTTACATCACGACAGCATTCATGAAACAATACAGTCGATGGTCCGGAACATCCATTGCTCTGCATTCTGACCGCAGTTAACATTTAAAGAGTATCATAGTGCTAGCCTGACGTTTCAGGTTTTATCTTGTATCCGTCATTGCCCTATTTAAGCTTTTGTTAAAGATCACAATCCTCACGATTGAGGTATCCAGTTGAAACGATATGGGGACATCATACAAGTAAAAATGGAATGACTAATAGTAAAAAGCTAAAGTTTGATCGCATTGAAATCTCACTGAACTCTACCCTTACGAAGGACATGTAAATACTGGTTGTTAGAGTCTGACTACCTTGAAGTTTTCTTATGAAGAATCTTTGTGCGTTCCAGTTGTGGAAAATATGATCAACAGTCTGCGAATGAAAATATTTTGTGCTGAAAATGAAGAGTTATGGCAGAATGTTAATTTGAATGTCCTGAGATGCTTCACGTAGTTCTATTGGTTGGAAAATTTCCTTTATTTAATACCGAAATTGAAATACTGATAATGGAAATAGAGTTGTTTCGGAAATCTTCTCTGTTTAGTCATCGCTATTAAAAGGTCTTCGATAAACAACCGGAAATTTTTGTTACGAACATCTAATTTATGAAATAACAAGGCCTTATCTTTAAAATTTATGATACACAAGTCTGAATAATCAACGCATCGTAGGGTTCATGAGATGCAAACTTAAATTCTTCAGTATACATGCAGTCTTGAATTCATTTGTGATCAACTAAGCCTTAGAAACGGGGATTTTGAAAACTCTCCAAATTTTTCTCTAATGTAAGTAAAGTTAAACTAGGATCAACAAACATCAACATTTCAATTAGGCTGCTTACTTACCATGACCGTGTAGTTGACCGGCTGCGTAACCATGTATCCCAGGCGTTTGTGCTCAAATGCCCGCAAGCGGAACTGCAAGTCGGCCATTGTATCGTCGAGAAGTGCATTTGTTAATATGCCCATTCCAATGATATACAGCCCTCCAAACACAGCAAGAAATATTTTTCCATGATGATCCACAGATATCCACCAACCAGGCGTAAATATCAATACGGAATCAAGTTTCTGTTGGTCTGACATCTCGCCGCCACGAAAGCGTCTTCACAAATGTTTGCACGACCGTGCGCCACCTCATAAAAAATGTGTATTGATTTTTTCCTCATCAACTTCACGGCGCAAGAAGGCAGGAGACGACGGCTGGCTGTCAGATTAAATGCTTATAGCGAACTTTGCACGGATCGTCAGAGCAATCTCACCTGCCTCAGGTTCCTTGTGAATAAGAAACACATATTCCGGAGATTTCGCTCGCGCTTTGTGCAACTCAGTACCTTGCATATTTAAGCAGTTGTAACTCACAGAAAATGCATTTAATCTGCTTACTTTTAGAACATTTTAGGTTAACTTCGAATGAATACGATTCTTGTCCGTTTTTATTGGGGATTTCCCCTCTATATGAGTTTGTACTTCTATAAAATTTCCGATTCATGTTCCCCACTTCCATTCCCTATGGGTGATTCTCTATACACTCTTTGAAAATTCATAAAATACACAAACTAATCAGTTTCCGGTTGAGCCAACGTGTGCCCAGATTTCGCTGCCATCTGGTGTGGATTGTGCAAAAACCACCTTTCCAAACCTGAATCCTTTTAAGTCAAATTCAAAATCTATTATGCCAAAGATTGTTGACTTTTGTTTTAAAAATTGCAAATCGTTTTGAATCGGATATGTTTACCATACTTCTCGTTTCTGCTGTTCATATGGATGCTCACATAGTGCAGCAATTATCCACTTTGTATTTATTTAAACCACGGTACTAAGTTTGTAATTATGGGGCCCTCTGGGCCTTAAATATACAATTAATTTATTTATTTATAAACGACATTCAGGCCTATGCCCGGTGGTGCTGTACATGGTTTCTTGCCCTTTTCTTGGCAAAAAGCTCCGCTATGGGGGTTGATGATGATCATCCGCCTGAATTAAGCATGAACAGTCACAACATAAAACTATCGATAATAGAACCCGTATTTATAAAATGCACACTAGGCCTGGTCGGAATACTGCTCATTTCTTTTTAGCCGTCTGTGTGCTATTGAGTGAAAAAAAGAAAATCTACTCAGAATATTTTTGTCAAGTTTTTTTAAATCTCAGGATGCCATTATTTAACGTACCGACAATGTTGTGGGTGTAAAAGCCTCAGCTTTTTGTAGTTTCACCGACTAGAAAAGGGACTTTTAGTGTTTGAGCTTTTAAACAGTCGTAATTTAAATCCACTCGCTACTTTGGTGCACCTTAAGCACGCGAAGCCTAACAGTCACCACAAGGTCTTTATACGAAGTTTGAAATAACGGGGCTCTCTGGGCCTTAAATATACAATTTATTTATTTATTTATAAAATTTCCGATGTTATCTCCGACCCCACGCATGTGTGGAGTGGAGTTATTCAGGGCAGCGTGCTCGGCCCGCTTCTAATTTGCCTTTTTGTCAACCATTTTCTTGATTGTTTTCAGTATGGTAGGCCCTATATGTACGCTAACGATTAAAAAGTTATCTATCGATATAAACCGGTCGATTGCAACATCATGCTTGAGCTCTTAAAAAAGGATCTTCAGACCTTCGTTCAGTGGTGTCGCACATGACACCTTTCGCTTTTTTGGCCCACGTGCTCCGTTATGGTTATTGGCGACAACCGTCAGCCCCAGCTTAGCATAGACGGTCACGAACTAAATGTGCCCGGAGTTATAAAGTATCTGTGCATGTCATATTCTAGTATTCTTAATCTGTCAGAGCACTGCGCCCTGGTTGTCTCGAAAGCACAGCAAACTACTGAGTTTATGCTCAGCAAGTTCAAAACCGTCAATATTAGAACGAGCATTTATAAAATGTATGTCAGACCTAGGCTGGAATACTGCTTTTTTCTACTTAGCCTTCTGTGCGCTTGTGAACAGAAGAAGATAGAATCAGTCCAGCACCTCTTAACTAAAAGATTTTACTCTTCAGAACACCGAGATCTGTCCTACAAAAGCGCTGTGGGCTTACAAACCTCAACCCATGATTGCTTCGCAGATTACACAAGGGACTGTTTCTACTGTTTAAACTTTTAATCAGTTGTAACTTTAAACTCCATACCACTCTGAGGCAGCTCGACCACTCTCGGCGCAGCAGTCATCGCAATGTCTTTTTATTTCTTCCTATGGTATGCAAGGTTAAATACCGTCAGTTTTTTTCAGTAAACGCTATAGCAATCTGGAATAAGCTACCCAGAAGTATCAAAATTTAGCAAAGCTATCCTTTGTTTACGACAGCATTCACTAGTTTTCTACATTAAGGACACCTTCCACGAATTTTGTGTGCTGACTCGATGGAAGCATTCTCCCGTTCTGATGGCTTTCGCGGACTCTAAATCCTGTGCGAGACTTCATGCTGAGGGCAATATTGCTGTCTCTGCATTCCATAATTGGCTCATTCCTCAGTTGACAAAGAGCACCTGTTCGCTGGCATACCTGCTGCTGGTGCAATATACCGGATCCATAACATTGAAAGGAAAAGGACCACACCGTGATGCTGTGTCAACCCTTCTGCGACCCGAACATTAATTGCTCAATCCTCTACCGTATATCTCTTTTGACGTCACCTGTAAACTGACAGTCAATAAAAAATGTAAATGTAAAAGGCTGGTTTTAAGTTATCATGGCGGGAAAGTCATCTTTTTTCAAATATTATTCCATCAAGCCTTCTTTAAAAATCAGAAATACTGTCGGCGGTGGCTGTCTGGCTTGGTAACGAGTTCCAAGGTGGTGCAACTTGTTGGCTGAAAAAAACTTTATGAGTTTCAATCGCGTGCATTAGCTATTGACGTTGTAAGGATAACCACACATATGAGTTGTGTAGGCAAACTCGAAGAAATCCCCGATCTCATGGAAGAATCATGGCCCTGGATAATCCGGAATGTCCAGAGCAGGCAACACCGTAAATGCCTGTAGAAAAGAGTAAATATGTCAAACCTTTTTTCAATCTGTCTTGCTACGGTAAAGCCTTAAGACCGTCCACCACCTTCGTTGCTTTTCGTTGCACCTGTTTGAGGAGGTCAACATCTTGCTTCATCCACCGTGTCCAGGCTGGTATTCCGTAATATAAATGTGGTCTCACGAAGACGCTAAAGGCGTTTACGAAGAGATCAGGGAGGAAATATTTTAAACGCACGTCTGATCCAATGCATCGCAAATGTGGCCTTCCGGGCGGCTTTCTTACAGTGTTCTGAGGCATCAAATTCATAGTTGTCCAAGTGCCCAGATGTTTGTGTGTTTCCACGTCTTTTAAGGTAGAGCTATTAATAAGTTACTAGTGTTTTCGAGATACTTTTCGATCGGCGCTTATGCGTAGGATCACACACTTGGATGTATTAAACTAAAGAAGCCACCTGACCAACCAGGCAATTAGTTTGTCGATAGTTGATTGTTACCATTTTGCATCGTCAGTGCAGCTGATTTCAGTCCAAATTTAATGTCATCTACAAATATGACAGCTTCACAATCTAGGTCATTCAGACAGTCATTCACGCAGATGAGGAAGAGTAGTGTGCCCAAAACAGAACTCCCTGGAACACCATTATCTACTTATTGCCCCTTCCGAACTAGATTTTCCACAACAACTATCTGTACTCTGAAAGACAAGAAACTCTTGATCCAATCGGAAAGTTTTTATCGAATTCCTACGTCCCAAATCTTCTGTAAAACAAGCCCGTGTGGTACGCTATCAAAGGTCTTCTTGAAGTCAAAATATGACATCTACTGGATAACCTTTAACTGTGGCCTTCATCTATTTCTCGTGCGACTGAAGATCACTAGTGAGACAAGAACGTCCTTGACGGAAGCTGTGTTGGATATGGCACAAGATTTGGTTGTTTCCCAGATAGCGCATTAAACGCCTCTTAATAATATGCTCTATTATTTTACACGCTATGCAAGTTAAATTGACAGGGTGGTAATTTTCATGGTCCAGTGGTGAACCTTCCTTATCGATCGGGGCAATGAATGCACACTTCCATTCTTCCGGGAGTTTGCTTTCTTCAAAGGACTTTTAGAATATGTTGAACAGTGGTTCACACAGTATGTCAGCAAGTTCTCTAAGTGCTAATAAAGGACTTCTTTCTTGCCCAGGTGACTTGGCAGGCTCTATATGGAGTACTCCGGTTCTAAGTACGGTCGGTTAAAAGTCTAGGTCTAGTTCCTCTAAGGATGAGGAGGAGAGGAAGGGCAAGGAGGGGTAAACATTGGTTGACCAATGGGTGAAATAGCAGCAAATGTATTAGGCTCTCGGTTGAAGACGGTCTAAAAGAATTTGGAAAGAAGGGAAGCTTTAACCTGGTTGTCTGCCTACAGGTTTCCGTCTGCAGACAAAAGGACAGGAATCATTTCCTGATTTCTCTTTTTTCTCCTTATGTCGTCATATAGCATTTTGGGGTGTTCCAACGATTTTCGCAGTATGCTCAGTTCGAACTTTCTTCACAGATATATCGTGGCCACCTGTGCTAGTTTCCAACAACCATAGCGGAGCATTTGTGCCAAGAAGGGAAAGGCACCGTGAAGCACCACTGGGCAATGGCCTCATGATAATTTTTAATAGATCAGGCGTGGTGTCGCGATCTGCTGGCTTGTATCGATAGGCAACTTTTAAATCGTTGGCA
Source organism: Schistocephalus solidus (assembly GCA_017591395.1). NCBI lineage: Eukaryota > Metazoa > Platyhelminthes > Cestoda > Diphyllobothriidea > Diphyllobothriidae > Schistocephalus > Schistocephalus solidus. The sequence goes on from WEDG01004500.1 coordinate 204,127, forward strand.
TACATAGGCCTACCATTCGGGAATAAACCTGGTATATAAATGACGAAAGACAAAATAAGAGCGGACAAGCACATTACCTTGAATAACTCCACTCCTGACACGTGTGGGTTTGGAGATCTTAACATGTTGTGTGCGAGAGCTCAGATAAGAAGATATCAATTTCAGAAGTTTACCACACATACAAAGAGAAGTTTCAGGATAAAAAAGGGCATGGTCAACACGATCAAAGGGGTTACTGAAATCGAAATACACTACGTATGCTGCAAAACCATTGTTCCTAGATTGCAGAACGTGATCAACGAAAGAGAGCTGACCGGTAACACAAGACCTGTTTTTGAGAAACCCATGCTGGGCCACATTAAGCAGGTTATTCTCTGTTAGGGGACGCATTCACTTGTCATTGATCAACGTCTCCAAGAGCTTTGCGATTGCTGGTAAAGCATTTATTGGCCTAAAGTCGTCAAATGACGTAGATGGGCGGCGTGTGTGTGATGGTAGAATAGGCGATTTCTTTAGAATTTAGAATTTATATTTGGTTAGCACCGGGAAGGTACTGTCTAAGCAAACATTAGTAACGAAATAAAGTTATGACAATGTATGCAGATAAAATGTACAAATTCATAACTTGTCCTGCTATGTCAACAGTTAGCAATGTTTTAAAATTAATGGTGAACTAGAAAAAATAGGCAGTGAAAAAAAACTCTTACCATGAAAATGGAGGCAGAGTTCAATAGGCCTTCATTTTCGAATAGAAGGTAGGAGAAAAAAACTGCTAAGGAAAAAATAGTCAAGTGGTAGAATAGGGTAATACTGCAGTAGCATTTCAGAATGAGATAATGAAACGTCGAGGTGATTCGTTCTTGATCACTTAGGCGTATGAAACAGAATCTCACGAAAATGCGTCAATGAACTTAAGTCCTCAGCATCATAGGATCCAGAATTGAATTCTGATGATGGTTAGTATCCAAAGAAACCGCAGCATTTAAGACTGTGGACCACCGAATTTGTACGTCCGAATGACGTCATCGTTTGGAGGATGGGTGATATAAGGAGACATTATAGTTCATGGGCGTCTCGAGGTAGCGTAAATATAGTTTCAAGAGGGTTACTCAAATTCCCGATGGTCCTTTCTCCGAGTCATGGGGAAAGCTACTGGGAAAAGATGAGGAAAATAAAAGGTTAATAGAATCAGTGTTAAGATAAATGTGCAGTCTTCGCTTGAATGCAGATAGACTAGTTAACGACCTAATTTCAATTGGCAAGTTATTCCAAAGAAAACTATACCTAGAAGCAAAGAAGAGAGCGTTTACACGTGGAGGATGCAGGGGAGGTATAATTAGTTCAGAATTTCTTAGGTTATAAGGAAGACTAACGGAGGTAATGACAGAAAGCTTGGGGAAAGTTGAACTATTATTTAGTCCGAAAAGGAGACAAAAGCCTGCTTCAAGTCTCCTGACCCCTAAGAAATTTTAGCTTCGTTAGCTGGCATCTTGTTGAGTAGGAAGTAGTTGAAAAGAGTCGGATATAGGAGTTTTTTTGTGAAATTTCTTTGGACATTTTTCAATTTTTGAACGGCTAGATTCGTTCATTAAACCGAAGAAAACGACAGCAAAATTCAAGAATGGGAAGTACAAACATACGATAAAGTCTTAATTTAATTTCAGGAAGGTAGAAATTATAAGAAATAAAGCCGCAAATCTGAGCAGCTTTGGCCGTAATTCTATCGGCATGAGGCGAAAGATCTAATTTATTCAATCATATGGCAACCTTCAAAGATAAGAGGTTGCGGCAGCCTTACAGGCCCAAAACTCATGTAGCGACACTTAGTAGGTGAGAACTCCATTAGCCATGTGGAGCTCCAGGCCGAAAGAGCGTCTAAGTCTGAATGAATTTGTTCTAGGCACCGTTCGGTTGTAGAGTTAGAGAAGGAATAAACGCATTTGAGATCATCAGCATAAATAAAAAGATTGAGAATGTTTAACTATCGATGAAATATCATTTATATACAGTAAGAACAACAAAGGACCTAATACGGTACCTTGAAGGACACCACTAACAATCGGGGTAGCACTTGAGTATGAGGACCCTACTAAAACTTTTGTTTTCGATCATTTAGGTATGATCTAATAAAAGTCAGTAAGGGGACTACGAATCCTATAGCTTCTAGTTTAGCTAGAAGTCGTTTATGAGGCACCTTATCGAATGCCTTACTAAGATCAAAAATAGATAACTACTACAGATAGATGATCATTACGAAGAGAGGTTAGTAGATTTAGAAAAGACATGTGGCAGGTTTCACAAGAACGGTCCGGTAAGAAGCCGTGTTGGGAAAAGTTGATAATTTTATTGCTTATGCAAAAATCCGTGATTTGTTTTGCAATTAGTTTTCGAAGAGTTTAGCAAGAGAGGGCGTTTTATGAACACCGCGATAGTTATGAATGTCCGAGCGGGAACCAGATTTAAAAACTGGTATTATAATAGAAGTTTTCCAATAATCGGGGAAGAAACCATTTTCGAGAAATACTGAGAATAATTTGCTTAGTAAAGGTGGAAAATCCCTTAACTGTTTAATAAGTGAGTTTGGAATGTTATCAGTTCCAACTGAATGTGAATTTTAGGTGAGCTATTTCTTTTTGAATACATGAAGGCGAGAAATTAATAGTTGTTAGAAGCGAATTTGAAAGCAGAGGAATTGTGGGAGTGGGGCTAGTTTCAGTGGTAAAGTGGTTGGCAAAAACGAGTTTAACAATTCTGCTTTGCCCAAATCATCTGTAACAAATTTTTCTGTTACAGTCGAGTAAGGGCGGAGTTACATTCAGACGCTTAGCCGATGACCGAACATGAAAGATTTGAGCAACAGATTTGGATGAATTGGCATCACTTAGTGCCCGAGACTCCCTACGCTTATCTCGCGCGAGCCTTATTCTCGATGCTAATTCAAATATTTGTGCAATCCTTAAATGAACTGACAAAGAGCTTTTAGATGAATCTTTAAGTTGCTTTCGTAATTTTTTAAGTCTGTTCTGGAGAAAATGCGGAACAGTAGAAGAAGCTGAATGTGAATTAAAAATCTTAAACGGGATAAAAGCCTGGATTTTTCTGTGAGGCTCTGCAATAGCTCACGGAAAAAGTTTAGATCATTGATTGAGAATATGCTATGCCAATCTAGAGTGCTTACGAAATTATTTACTGTTTCATGGTTTATGTTAGCAAAGTCGAGGTTATTGCATTTAAACTCAGGCTTCGTAAGAAGGGGAATTGGAAAACAACAGTGAATTATTGCGTGATCACTTGTAAATAGATCATGATGGAAATTCATAAAGAGAGGGTGGACATCGTTTGTAAAAATTAAATCTAAAATGTTGTCATTTCTAGTAACTGATCTGACCAGTTGGGACATGTTTGTAAAGTTAATAGTATCGACCAATTTCTGATGTTTAGGCGGAGAGGAATTGGCCTGCCAGTCAATGTCTGGCAGATTAAAATCGCCTACGATTATTTTGACATCAAACTGAGTGTCTGCAACTTTTTCAAATAGTTCACAGAGCTCGCTTTCATTGCCAGAATAACACGGAGGATTATAGACACAGCCAATTACCGCTTTTTTATTGTGCGGGAGGATGACTGAAGCAAAGCATACATTTCCAGAAAAAGACGAAATGTTCAGATGAAAAGGGAAATGTACAAAGGATGACTTAATATAAAGGAGGCAACCACCGCCACGTTTTTCAGCGCGGTCTTGTCGGTACAAATTGAAATTATCTATAGCAAGCGTCGAGTCAGAAATAAGAGAGTGAGCCCAGGATTCAGTGATGCACAGCACATCTGGATCAAGCTCAAAGGCTACTGTTCTAAGCTCAGCCATCTTATTTACAACTGACCTCGCATTGAGTGAAACTAAGCTGAGCGTATTCCTGAGCGGCAGGTTACGCTCATCAGTATTTATCAAAAAGTATAATTTGGTGGCGGAGAAGAAAACTGGAAAGAAGAAACGAAAGGTGGGAAACAAAATTGCTCTGGTCTACAATTTGTCGAAATGTTACTGTTAAGAGAACTGAGATTATTGTACAGCGGCATATTTTGGATGAAAACCTTGGAAAGGAAGGCTATATTGTGGCGTTTGAAAGATAGGGGTGGCATAGAAATGAGATTTTTGAGGGACGTTAGCGAAAATTGGCGGAAAAACGTGCATTTGAAAAAAAGGAATAATTGATTTCGAAAAACTGGTAGCATAATTAGAAGCCTTAAATATTTGTGGATTTCGGACAATTTTTGGGTTGGGAAAGATGCTAACGTTAGCGTTCGCAGCTGTTGTAGATGCTGAGGGGTAAGCAGGTTTCCCATCGGTAATGCCATTGCTGATCTTAAAGCCTGGATTAGCCACAGATTTAGATTTACTAGGAGTTTTCTTAGGGTTAGTAGATTTGGCAGGTATAGCCGGCATGGTTTTGCTTGGGATGAGAAAAGAAGTGGAGTTGACACAATTTCCCTCAAACCAGAAACAAGGTTAACGGGTGAAGATTCAGCTGGAATCGAAATTCCTGTCGATCCGGAGGGCCGTGGGCTTGCTTTAGCTACAGGACAAACCTCTGAGATAACTTTTGGTATTGAAGGTGTAGACCAAGGCTTCTGGTTTGCTAATGAGGGTGAAACCCGACGTTCCATTGGGGTTTTATCCCTACAGATAAACAACTTGTTTTTTTCAAATATTGAGCTGAGTGCTCATGCCTAGAGAAAATAAGGTCAACTTCAATCGCTGAAAACGTTTGACCAGAATAGGAGGGTTTTTACTACGGGAAGATAACCTTTTAGCTTCAGCGACTTTAAAGTTAAAGCCGCACGAGTAAAGGAAATGAAATGCAACGTCCAGGGGATTTTACTCTTGGGAACGTTTTTTTAAAAGAAAATTGAAACTTCTCTTATGTCGGTCAAGTGACTCAGTACTGACCATGTTTATAAAAAGGCTCTAGTTTCACGCATTGTTGAGAAGTGAGTGAAGACAACTTTCCCTCAAAAATGGTACCAAGGATCGTGAAGAGAGAACCATATTTAGACATAAAGGTATTAAAGTTTTCCAGGGCGTCAAGATCTAATTTCTTCATGCTTAAGGTGGGTTGTTCTAGTGGAAGTTTTACGCGAAGAGGATGTTTGCGTCTAAGTACTGACTGGGGTTTCATATTGGTTTTAAAATATAAGTACTTTTTCAAATCAATAATACGAAGGAAAATTGTTACTAGTAACGTTTTGCGGAATAAAAGATTTAATATTTTAAGCAAGTCACTGCAAGCAAATATCTGCTAGGTAATGTAACAGGCCCGTATTAGATGCGCACAAAACTAAATGAACGATGCCCAATAGAGAACAAGACAGTAGGCAAGGGGAAGAGTTAGGGATTAGTTGAAGCTATAAATTGGAACTGTATTTGGGGGCTTGGTCCTGGGAGGATCCTTTGGTAGGGATTGGCTGTCCTAGGAGAATCCTTTGGTAGGGATTGGCTGTCCTGGGGAGAATCTTCGGGAGGTCCGTGGAGAAGGAGAGGCGATGGCTGGAGAAGCGTCAGAGAGCGGTCTCCGGTCCAAAGTGATGAGCCTCAATTCTCCTCGGTATTTATGTCATGTTCTCCAGACGATTTGATAGGTTTACATAGAATAGACCAATGGGTATGCGTAAATCACACGAAAACAACCAATAGGGTTAAGAGTTAATATTTTATAGACTTCCGGGCTGGCGCTAGTAATCTGGGCTACTGGAGTAATCTGCTAGTAATTTGGGCTATTAGAGAAAATCGAAAAACTTTGATTCCATCTTTACATTGCCCCCTCCTGCGTAAAGCTTTCGCTGTCCTCAGCGAGCTCAATGTCATTTCGCAAACGCACGGAGTCCCTTGAATTTTGAATGTTATAAGGCATTACGGTTTCTTCTCCACCTTCGGGTGGGATTTCAACCCACCTCTCGACCCCCTCGTGATCTACGTAACGCACTGCATCGCCTGGGCGTTCTGCTCTGCGGTTATCTTCCATTGGCCTCTCCCCAGTTTAAGTCTATTAAAGTGAACCGTGAATTCAGAGGTGAAAGGTCGATTTCGATCTTGAATGACGCAGGTCGTATCAGAGAGCATTCTGGTGACGGTATATGGCCCTGACCAGTCCATTACTAACTTACTCGGTAATCCTTGGGGAGTCGCATGCTCCCTAAGCCAAAACCACATCACCGACATCATATGGACACCCATGTGCCAGCCTGTCATAGTGTTCCTTTTTGGTGCCTCTGGGCTCCTTGTAAGTGTATCCGTGCTTCCTCAGTGGCTATACGCATTTTTCTTATGGAGTGCAGCGACGTAAGATCAACCGGTATTTGATTATTCTCAAGAGGTACCTGTAGATCCTCTGGTATTCGCATTTCACGACCACAGGTGAGTGCAAAAGGCGTCTGTTGTGTCGAAGAGTGAACCGTGGACCGGTATGCAAGCATGCACGCTGGCAACGCAGCATCCCACGTGAAGGGAGCCTGACGATCTACAAAAGCCTTTAGTAAACCAACTAGCGTCCTATTCGTCCGCTCCACTTGACCGTTTCCTTGCGGGTGGTAAGCCGTGGTGCGCGTCTTATTGACCTTTAAGTATTTGCACAGACTGTGAAGGACCGCGTTTTCAAACGAGGACCCTCGATCCGAATGGATCTGTTCTGGTGCGCCCCATCTACATACCCAATTGTTAAAGATGGCCTGAGCAACAGTGTCAGCCGACATGTTGGGAAGGGGTTCCGCTTCAGCCATTTTGGTAAAGAAATCAACCATCACTAGAATATATCGGTTGCCCCGAACTGATGGCGGTAGTGGTCCCACTAAGTCAACGCCTACACGTTCGTTGGGGTATCCCATCAGAATAGGCTGAAGAGCAGCCCTATTCAGCTGTCGTGGCGGTTTGATCTGATTGCACAAGGTGCAATACCGAATAAAGTTCCACACTGACCGCTTCAAGTTAGGCCAGTAGTATCGGCGCCTAAGGGCCCACTCGGTCTTATGGATGCCCACGTGCCCCAACTGTGTGTGGATTCTATTAAGAACCTCGTCTACCATGGATAAGGGTAGAAGAATACGTCGCGGGTATTGTTCGCCATCGCGATAGAACAAAACGTCATTATCCATAAATAGTTTGTCCCACACCGTGTGCAAGCAACGCGTCTCATAGCTATGGCCTCTCAGTTCAACTGCACTAAGTGGTCGAGAACCACTTAACTTCCTATGATATATCGGGCCAATATGAGGGATCTCCTTGCTGCGCTTGAGCCCAAAGACGGCTTTGGTCGTCTTGTAGTGACACGGCACTAATGTTAATGTCCGTACATGATGGACATTCGCCATGGGGACGGTAGGGCTTTCGAGAGAGAGCATCAGCATTATTGTGCTGACGTCCTGGACGGTATACGCATTCGAACTCATACCCGGCTAGTCTCTCTTGCCACCTAGCGACCTGTCCTTCAGCATTCTTAAAGTTCTGCAACCAGGTCAGAGAGCTATGATCCGTGCGCACGATAAAAGGCCGGTATTGGAGGTATGGCCGGCATTCCTCCACGAAGTGGGTGAGTGCGAGCATCTCCCTTCTGGTCACACAGTAACGGCGTTCGGCCTTTGTCAGGGGATCGGCTTAGATACTGAATGACGCCCTCTGTACCATCTGGTTGTTGCTGGGATAGGACGGCGCCTATGGCAGTGTCACTAGCATCGGTATCTAGAATAAATTTCCTGGCGTCATTGCTTATGTCGGGAAAAATTAAAATAGGAGTAGTGCACAACTTATCCTTCAACGTCTGGAAGCTACTAGTACAACCAGCCGTCCACTTAAATTGTACTTCCTTCTGGGTCAGCTTGTGAAGCGGACCAGCTAGGTGAGCATAGTCTTTAATAAATCTTCGATAGTAGGAAGCCAATCCTAGAAAACTGCGGACTTCAGTTACGTCCATAGGGGTGGGCCACTCGCGGATCTGCCTAACTTTATCCTCGTCCGTTTCTATGCCAGAGGCCGAGACTACATGCCCTAAAAACTTGACACGAGGTCTAATAAAAACACATTTACAGGGCTTAAGGGTGAGACCAGCCTGTCTGAGACTGGTAAACACAGCACGGACATTGCTAATATGACTATCAAAATCCTTACCAAGAACAATTATGTCATCCATATAAACTAGGCATGACTTGGGAATGAGTTGAGCCAGGACTTGATTCATTAGCCGTTGAAACGTACTGGGAGCATTAGCTAGGCCAAAAGGCATTGTCTCAAACTCGTAAAGACCCGAGGGGACTGCGAAAGCAGTCTTCTCTCTGTCAATGGGTCGCACTTCTACTTGCCAGTAACCGGCTGCTAGATCTAAAGTACAGAATACCTGATTACCCGAAAGGGCATCTAGGGTGGCATCAATCCTGGGCAGAGGGAAAGAATCCTTAGTTGTTACTGCATTTAATTTGCGATAGTCAACACATAACCGCATAGTGCCATCCTTCTTCATAACTAACACGACCGGAGACGACCAAGGTGAATTGGACGGCCTGATAATTTTCCGGTCTAACATATCATCGATCATGGCTTTTTAACTGTGTTTGGTAGAACACGGGTAATCGCCTAGGAGGAATCTTCGTGGGCCGAGTCACACCTGTATCAATCTCATGCTGGGCCACATTAGTACGTCCGAGTGAACGGCCGTCCCAATCGAAGATATCTTTAAACTCCTCTATTAAACTACATAATTTAAACGAGCTATTCTTGTCAAGAGTAGGGGGCACTAAATTATTGACATCTTCTAACTTGAATGCATTAATTACAGGTTGACTAACCGGTACCTCGGTCCGGAAAGGCACCTTAGTACCACCGACATGGAGAGTGTTAACGTTAAAGTCTAAGGAACATTTAAAAGCATGAAGAAAATCAGCACCTAATATGCAGTCCCAGGCAATGTCAGGACAGACAACGAACTTATGAACAAAAATAAGGTCACCTATCTCCAAACTAAGCTCTATCATGCCTTTGTGTCGCAATGTGGCTCCGTTGGCCGTCTTCAGGCTGACCTTAGGCTTTGTGCAATACTTCACTCTAGCCTGAAGTTGAATGAAAATGTTCTGCCTAATAATGGAGCAGCCAGCTCCTGAATCAACTAAGCATGGCAACTTAGTATTTCCTATGGTTGCATCTATGGCAGGGTAGTTTGGTATGTAACCTACGTTTGCAACAAGCATATCAGATATGAATATGCACTTACCAAGGTCTTCTTCCTCACCTGAGGTGATCACATGAACACCTGGGGAAGGTGGATGGCGGGTCGGACGACCACGTTGTTGCCTCCAGTTCCCGCGTCGAGGGAGACTGTGGAGAGCCTCGCCAAGGAGAGGTCGGCTGTGGAGGGCCGCGCCACGGAGTTTGGGGTTGTGGAGAGCTACGCCAAGGAGTGGGCTGAGAAGGGCCCCACTGCCATTGGGCCGTTTGCGTGCCGACGTCACGGCTCTGTCGCTGTCCCATGGCGAAGACATCGACTGGAGCGTCCTGTATGGCGGCAGGAGCTTGATGAAATCCATAGGCTGATGGGGAGGAGACTTGGACCAAGGGACAAGCCGTATAAATGGCCTCCTCTCGCCGAGCAATATCGAGGGCAACCTTGATGCTGCTGGGGGGGTCGCGGAGGAATCGGCGCCTGATCTCAGGGGAGAGATCCCGTCGACAAAGTTCTCCAGAATTCTGGCCTCGAGCTCGGTGAAGGACTCGGTAGGGTAGGCTTGACGGGCCAGGACGCGAAGATGTCGTTGGAAGTCCACGACAGACTCGCCCGCGTGTTGTCGGCGGCTTTTTGAGGGCGGCGCGGGCAACCCAGGGCATCGACGACCGTCCGAACTCGCGCCGCAGACGCTCGAAGATTGTCGCGGGGGTGAGCGACGCTGTAAGGTTAGCAGCCCTGGCCACCGTGTATACTTCATTGTCTAGCCGTCCCAGGATGGCGGCTGGTCGGGCACCTTCGTCTACGGCCTCCAGGTAGACTTTCATACGGTCCTCCCATAAATCGTAGTCATCATATACCGTAAGCTTCTCCGGCTTAGGTGGACGGCCTCCAGAGCTCGAAACTCGCTCCATTGCCTGGACTAGTCGTGTGATCAGGTCGTCGGACATGGTGAATCCCACCGCTGCCACCAAAATGTAACAGGCCCGTATTAGATGCGCGACGAATCCCAAATTAATAACGACGCCCAAGAGAACAAGACAGTAGGCAAGGGGAAGACTTTAGGGATTAGTTGAAGCTATAAATTGGAACTGTATTTGGGGCTTGGTCCTGGGAGGATCCTTTGGTAGGGATTGGCTGTCCTAGGAGAATCCTTTGGTAGGGATTGGCTGTCCTGGGGAGAATCTTCGGGAGGTCCGTGGAGAAGGAGGCGATGGCTGGAGAAGCGTCAGAGAGCGCTCTCCGGTCCAAAGTGATGAGCCTCAATTCTCCTCGGTATTTATGTCATGTTCTCCAGACGATTTGATAGGTTTACATAGAATAGACCAATGGGTCTGGTTTAAATTCATCCATTACCTTTATAAGTTCGTCTAGCTTGTTGAACAAACTTTGTACATGTGCGGAGAGGATTATCAATGATAGATTCGTCGGGGACACCTAGCCCTCATTGTTACAGGTTTTGACCACAGAAAAGACACCTTGATCTGGACTATTTGACTGTCTTTGATTTTCAGCCGTTTCTCTCCTCTGCTAATTCTCTACTTAATTCCCTCATTTTCGGCCGTTCCATCAGCTCGTACTCTGGCTGAAAAAAACACGTGTTTTGTGATCTCTCTAAGGTCATTCTTTGTTCTATTGATATAAGACTCCGGCTTTTTAAAATGAAACTTAGGCCTGGCCTGGAATACTGCTCGTTTCTATTTAGCATTCTGTGCGCTAGTGAAGGAAAGAAAATATAATATCCAGCACTTCTTTACGAAAATAATTTTATCGTTGGAGCAAGAGCGCTTTGGGCTTATAAACATTGATCCCTTATGGTTTCGCCGAGTACAGAAGGGATTTTTGTACTGTTTAGGCTTTTGAATATTCGTACATTTAATCCCCTGGCCACTGTGAGGCAGCTTGACCACACTCAGCGCAGCAGTCATCGCAATGTCTTTTTATTTCTTCTATTAGCTCGCATTGTTAGGTATTAACGATTCTTTTCGGTAAACACCATAGCCGTGAGGAATAAACTACACCAGAATGTAAAAATCCCGTGAAGTTATTCTTTGTGTAAGATAACTATTACTAGTTTTCTGCATTCAGAACAGCTTCCAAGAATTCTAAGCGCCGACATGGTAGAATCTGTTTTCCAGTTCGACGGCGTGCGCGGAATCTGAACCCGATCCCAGGTCTTACCTTGAGGAATATGGCACCGTTACCGCAGCCTGTGGTCGTTGACTTCTTCGGCAGACAGCTAGCAACCGTCTACGGATGCACTCTGGCCTGGGGCATAATCCCGGCTCCTAAAGAAGACAGAGAGACTGCAAACAGAGTGCACTTATGTAAGCCCTTCCCTGATCTGAATTTCTATCATCTCACAGGCAGCAGTTTGTTTCCTTTGAATAACATAAAGATAGGAAAAAACACTTCTAATTATATATATTCAGGCGTTTCTTTCCCTGCCAGCCTGATCCCCACTGGAAATTTTGTCCAATAATTCCTGTAAACTGGTATTAAATACAATTATTATTATTATTATTATTATTCACAGAAATGTTGCCTGGGTTTCGTTTTCTAAAATACTTCCTAGAGGCCTAGTGGATGTTCTCACGTCACGGCTGGGGTCTGCTTGGCCTAGTTGGAAAGCTTTTTGTGCTGTAAAATTTCCCCGTTATTCAGGACTGCACTGGCGTATTCATGAAGATCTAGATCATGTGTCACTCGTTCCTTCGGAATGCATGACGTGGATTCTGGGACACACCGTATTACGATATTTCGCTTACGATTTATGGGCGAGGTCCTTATTTCCACGCCTACGCTAAGGTGGGAGTTCACAGAGGTGGTGTTACTCATGGATGCTGGCACTTCAACATGAGAGTGATTTTCGTCCGACGCTAGGGTTCTGGGACTTAAATTTTGTATGGCATACTAAATTCGTCTTCCAAAACTCGTTTCATCATTTTCTTGGATCCCTGCCAGTTGCCCTCTTTCCATAATAGAGACTTTTTAATGACTAAGCCGATCTCCATAGACACAGTGTCATCTTCCTTATTGCATGTAATGGCTAAATAAGCTGCGTATGCGTATGCGCGTTTGTCCCCCTCATGTTCCATCGTTACGGACTGCTTCTCTTCGATTAAAATGCGAGGAAGTTTCTTCAAATTTTGTATCTCCATCTTCATCCCCTGCATATCTTTTTTTCAATCTTCCAAATGTTTGAAGAAATCTAAAGCCTGTTGCACACGCTTCGTCCTCGTAATTGCCATCCAACAAACTTATTAAAATCTTGGCCCGTGTTGCGGGAGGCGAATTTAAGGAAACATGTCAGGAAGTGAAGTCATCCGTGTTATCACTAGTGTTTACTCCATCATTCAAATTTTATTCAGCAATCTCACCACGCGGTGATAGCTCAGTGGCATTGACGTCGTTTCCCACACAATGGTGCCCTGGTTCGAACCTCGGCACAACTCCGAAGGACATATTTTTGACTTCCATGATAGATCCCAAAAACTATAAAAGGGTAAGCACGAGCAACTTTATGAATAAAATATCGAAATGATCTCGTAGAGCTGCTGGCGAGCAGTGCACAGAAGGAGGATATCGGTTGTTTCTGCTGCTGACCTGCAGTAGTCTTATGAGGATGAGGAGTATGTTAAATAGAATCCAAAGCTTAATAAATTAAGTCCACAAGAATGACCAGTAGACTGAAATCTTGATATGAGTAAATTCGTTGGTGATTGAAAATGTTAAACCAAATTCAACGAGGGCGCTAAACTATTGGTGATGTTAGACTTTTTTCAGTATCTTTCGCAATCTATCCTCCCTCACCCTTCTAGGTTGGGTGGCAATACAGAGTCAAGATGACTAGAGGCAAGCCCGGTTTCAGTGGCTGCAAAGGTTAAACAGCCCGTCTGCTTGTGCTACCCACGCATGTTTGGCGCAGAGTGGACACGGTTTTCATACAAACAAGAAGGAGTGACGACCCGGATCACAGCTGACTGGAAGTGTTATATAGGCCACACTAAGGAGTCATTGAACATGAACCAATGCTAACCGGTCGGCTGCTCTACACATGCGTATATTTGGCTGAATGCGATTTCAGGGTTGTGCAATTAGTTGGTAGGCTGGCAGGCTACAATGTTTAGTAAGTCGTGTTCAATTCAAGCGCGTCAGATATATTATAATGGGGAATGCACTGGATTGTTACGGCAATGTACTCAGCAGAGTCGAACTACCTCCCTTTTCCCACGTCGATGCATTAGTTCGTTGACCAGACCGGGCACTAGTCTGAAAAGAGGATGAGCGCAAATGGCTGACAGCTAAATAACACGATTGGATGCACAGCAAAATACGCCAGGTGATGACCCAAAATTGGATGGACTGTTTGAAAGGGAAATGCATTAGCTGATAATAAAGCCTGCATGCAAATGGAGCTGAACACTACGCCTTCTACTTACATAGGATGGGTTAATACCGTGCCTTTAGAGTCTGATGCATTGCGGTTTGGTGTATATTAAATGTGTTCAGAGTGAAATATGTGGCTTACCATGAGTTTCATGAAGGTGCTTGTGGCCAAGTAGATCCATGCAGCAACTGAATGTGCATAGGCATTTGGGGCCGTTGTGAAAAGTGAATGTCGGGGCTCTGGGCATTGGTTCATCAGTTTTAGTGCGAGGAATTGGCAAGTTACCAACTATGATGAGGCCTTGTGTGAAGTTACGAACACAATGAGGACAGGGGGTTGCTTCCGTCTTCTCGATGATGGTTTCAATTTTAAAGAGGGAATTGGTTGACGGAATATCAGTACTGACCACCAATGATGTGAGTGAGAGGGATGGTTTTTGTCGCGGATGGGTTTGTGTCAGTGATGGAAAAGGTAATGAACGGGGACAATGAGGTATCGGAACCTTTCTTGTTGGTCTTGGAATTCGCCTCATGGACGTTTTGGGGTTCAGTACATGGAGTGAGAATTGGGGCTATTGCGGAGGTTGTAAGTGCTGGGGCACCGATTCTGGAGATTTCCGACGAGGTCGATTAATGCACGGAATGCACTTTTTCAAAATGAACATGGTGAACTTTGTTGAGTGCTAGGGTTTTGTGTCAGAGACGCTTGAGACTCATGTAATCCAATTTTGGGATTAATAGTCGCAATACTCTGTGTTCCGTAGATCGCTACCTCAGAATTCAATTGTCTCCCCCTGGTGGTTGATCATAATCGAGGTCTCTCCTGGTCAGCGAATCGATTTTAGATTCTTGTCCGCAGCCAGCGTTTGCACTTCCACTAAGGTCATCCTTTTCAATGTGCACCTGTCATGATATCGCTGTAGAAGAGTCGCTTGGTATTCTCTCGTCAAATCTGCCCACGAAGTGGCCACGCAAGCGAAGTTGCAGTTGCCTCCATATGGTGTGCATTCTGATGAATCCAGTCCGCTGCAGAACTTTGTTATATGGTAACCTTGCCTGCCAACTCAGTTTTAGTGTTCTATATAGGCAGCTGAGGTGGTAGGGATTGATTGGGAAATGCGTGGTGATCTCCTGCAGACATTCCACATTGTGAAGGGATTGGATTGTTGCCTGGAATTCTTGGACTTCTTTGAATTTGCCACCACGACCCATCTCCGAGGTCACCCATTGAAACTGCGCGTCCAGCAGGTAAGAATGGATATGCGTAAGCTCTCCTTCTCTGTTAGAGTGGTTAAATCATGGAATGCCCTCCCTGAAGACGTTGTGATATCACCATCGCTGGAAAGCTTTAAAAGGAAATTTGACAGATTTTCTTCTAAAACGAGCCTGAGCGATGAGAAATTTATCTTAACCCTCGAGAGTCACGCACCACTTGACATATTTGATGACCGCCTTTTGTACCTTTGCAACCCACACGGTTTCTCTGTATACCACAGTTAATTTTACGTTACAAATAGGGTACTCAAAGGCCCCTGCCTATTTCCCTCAATAAATTGAATTGAATTTACTTTCCCGATGTGATTGGCATAGATGTCTCATCTTTTCCCCTCTTTTACTCTAGCGTATACGTTGGTTTCCCTTCGGCTCATGGAACCAATGACTGTCATGTGCTTGAAATAATGAGGTACTTGACCGTGCACCCCACACCCTGGAACATCGGTGCAGGGTTATCCAGCAACTAAGGATTTTATGCTTGTGGACTATGGCCGGTTTTTTTCCACTGCATAGTTTGGATAACACTCTGTTTGTTTCTGGGGTGAAATTCCATTGGTCCACGTTCATGTGCATTTCGGGGGTGGGGGTTCATTTTTTGCCAACGAAGAAAATTCAAACTTTCGGTTTAGAAATCTTCTGGATTGCTTAGCCCAGTGCTTTAGTATTTGTGATTTCTCTATGAGAAATTTTAACCAATCGGAGCTGAGCTGGGAAAGTTTCCTTTCACTGTGCTGCCTTAAAGCCCATTCATCGAACCATTAAAAGTTTTCTTTCATTTTGGTCAATGTATCTTTTTACTTTCTAAGTAATACCAGCCATTGAGTAATTTTGCATCTCCTGCAGTCATATTTCACCAAGTGTCCATATTCGGTGATGAGCGTTACATTGATGCCAATTACGTGATTGACTTAAAATTTGCGAAGCCAATTCTTCTTAGAGTATATTACCGAGTTCCTCACCATTTTTGTCAACCCAATCCTGGCGTTGACGGCGTGATCAACCGAGGACTTCTTAGGTAGTGAGGCAGGGTACATTCCCTTGTTATTGCCAGTGCGTCTCCACCGTGGAATTGTGGTCTGGAGCCTGTGCCTTTTCCAGGATGTTATCAATGTGCTTACTGAAATTCAAGACGTAGGCAGAAAAATGCAATAGAGAAATATTCACATAAACTGGCAGTCGCTTCCTCTCTGGTGCAGTATAAGGACGCATTCGGAGCTTCATCTTAGAGATGACAAGAGGGTGATCAGTGTATCATTTGAACTTGTGGATCGCAACGGACATCAGTACGCTGAGTCAGTTT
>WEDG01004501.1:0-43892 GCA_017591395.1 Schistocephalus solidus
GTCGCCACAAACAAGGAAAGAAAAACTGGATGGGCGGCTCGGATCCCAGTTGAATAGGAGTGCCATAAAGGCCAAATTAGGAAGGAACCATTGCAGACTGACTCTCCAGTCCGCCAGTCAGCCACTGCATACAAACACTGGACTGACTACGTAGTCCGAGAGATCCTTTTCAGTTGGCAACCTTCCTAGCCGTGGCTTTTGGCGCTCCATGATAGTTTCAAGCACATCAGATTATTTATAGTGAGGAAAGTGTTCTTAGCCGTTGACCTGATTTCATTCCCCAGCAGCAGAATAAGACCACCGTCTGAGCCGTTCTGTCGTCTGATACGGAATGGGCGCAATGACCACGGGGCCAACTAACCCGTCTTTATGCGCCACAGCACGATCTGATCCCCTTGAATCTCGCACCAGGATTATAAAAACCGGGCGTAAAAAGGATCTATCTATTGTAAATCTCAACAGCTATCCTGTCTAATGTGGCTGCTTTCCCGCTGGAGAGGTACTGCGCGTCCCTGATGATTTCTCGGAGAAAAGCAGATCTAGGTGGACATTCATGTCCTCTTGACCCAGTCGGTGATCGTGGAGGAGCGGTTGAGGATCTTTTGGAAGTGCTCAGCCCAGTGCTTCAGAATTTGCGTCTTGGTGGATGAGCAGGGTAGTTCTGTCAGCGCTGAGAAGAGGAGCGAGTCCTTTGGCTGTTGGACCATACACAGTCGGTGCCATCATAACGAACAATTTCTCGATCGCTTCGCTTATTTATATAAATAACACCATATACAATTTCTACTTACTAAACATAGTAGGTAGTAAATTCCCATTGAAAAATTTCAAAAGACAATTTGGCGAGCATACGTTAGCTTTCGATAAATTCTCATCAGGCTTTTACATTTATATCACTGTGTCATAAGGTCAAATATGCGGGTAATTAAAACAAATTGTACGGGTGTCGGGGTTGGGGAGGGTTAAAAAACAAAATTTCGGTCCGTTTTCTGATCATGGTCAGAGGAATGGTGGCCGCCGGGACAGGTAATTAAATGCGGGCGGCGTAATTGGTGGCTTTCGGCCACGGTAATTGCGGTGCCTGCATAAAGTTCTTTTGAGCGCACAGGACCGGTTTTCTTAGCCTGATTGCCGCTGCTTCTGCCGTAGCCAACAGACGCTGTCCAAGGAATTTTGAATAGGTTGAGGGGACCTTGTAAATTACCCGGAAGGCCTCTTTGTCTTTTACACGATGGCCTGTGTCTACCACATGTGCGAGGATAGAGCTGTTTATGTTCTTTATCTGCCCCTTTCCTTACCATGCTGGAAGGTGTTCCCGTATTCTTTTGGACAAACGCCGGCTTGTGTGACCAATATATTCTGCTCCACAGGAGAAGGTGAAGGAATAAATGCAAATTGAGGTGGTCTGGGCTGGCAGTTTGTCCTTGCCCCTCCGTAAAGGATGGGAGCAGTCGAGAAAAGTACATGGGCATCAGCTGCTGGAAAGGTGCTTGACACAGCTTGGCTTAGGCGCCTTCGTAGGAGTTCACTTGCTGCATCCCCTTGAAATGGGACTCTAATGAACAGTTGTTTCTTTTTTCCCGTTAGCAACGGCAGCTTTGGAGGTCTTTCAGTCATATTCTTCGCAATAAATCTATCTGATATCCGTTCTGTCGAAAGGTGCTTTCTACAACCTTAAGCTCTTTCGTCAATGCTATCGGCCGAGCATATCCTTTTTCGCCCTTTTGTGTCGAGACACCGCACTAAATTACGCTTAAAGTTCAGCGGTACAAAACTCCCAAAGTGGGTGTATTGTCCGGACCATGTCTTCTTACGATAGACACTACGTCGAATACTCCCGTCAGGCCTTCTACTCAGAAGCACGTCCAGGAAAGGGAGCGATCCAGATTGTTCCTCTTCCAGTGTAAATTTTATTGACGGGTGCGCCTGATTCATGGTACCCATTACAGCTGCAATGTTCGTTTGTTCAGATACAACCGCAAAGATATCATCCACGTAGCGTCCATGTTTAATTGGCTATCTGTCTGGCTCGACGCCGCTATTGGCGAAGGGTGACATCAACAACGCGAAAACCATTGGGTTGCTATCGCAAAAATAAAGGCTTAGTGGGGTCCGGACCAGTCAACCTGTACCCTGACATTAACTCATGACTTCAAAACCACATAGCTCGTTATAAATCCCAGAAAACAACGCATGCAGGCAGGATGGTTAGTAGGTAGCAATGTTGGTCAACTGCCAACCGATTAACAATTGGAACACATCAGAAGTCGTCCGAGTTCCTACATTACTGGCGCTGTAACATGCATTCCTACGAGTTATGATTGTCAGTCACAGGGATTCGCAACTAGACCATAGAATGCTGCTGCGAGGCAGACCCTGTTGTTATCTTTGTGTTTACGAATACGACGAACCTAAATATTTAATCCGTAAACGTTTAATAATGCGCCAGCGCTTAAATTGGCTCGGTTGCCTTTTATGCAGCCGTGGGTACTTTAAAAACGCAGCAACTGACAATGGCTGATAATTCCGTCGAAGAGTTCTTCATCACGCTGAGCGGATTCACAGTTTACGGCACACGTAGAGTATGTGACCTAAACTATTAAATGTCTCTTAATGAACGAAAATCACTAACCAATCTGAAACCAATGCAAATGCATCTGTTAAAACATTAAACTGATAATGAACGATTTCGAAGTAAATGGAAACACAAAATGAGTATTTTGAGTACTTTTTTTATGGTTAGGATAAATAATTTTCTCAAGAAAAATAGAAAATTTTGAAAATGCAGCCATTCTTGTTTCATGAGAAAACTCCATTTTTCGAAGTAAATCCTCTTGTTCGATGCCAATAATATAAAATATAAAACAGTAAAAGCCAAGTAGCACTAAACAATTGTGTGTTAAGATTTATTTTCAGCTAATATCCTCCCAGAATTACTGTATAGAAATTCTAACACGGCCACGTATAACAAAACGTATCTTGCGGAAAATTGAATAACACTTTCGTTTTTTATTCGGCTAAAAAAATTTTTCGGCCGACTGTATCGAAGAAGAGCTCCAAAAGATCCAGAAATTATTTTTCGAAAATGGCTATCCGGATAGATTTATTACAAAGAATATGGTTGCGAGCCCAGAAAAACCCACCACACTTACTACGGAAAAAACCCTATTTCTCAAAGTCGCCTTTCAAGGGGATGCGGCAAGTGAACTCCTGAAAAGACGCCTTGACCGTCGCACGAACCTTCCCGGCAGCGAGAATTCAAATATTATTCTCAAATAACCCTGTTTTACACGGAGAAGTTAAGGATAGGTTGCCGGCTCAGACCGTCTCCATGTGCATCTAATCATTCACTTGCTCCTGTGGAGCAGGTTATATTGGTCGCACGAGTCGGCGCCTAGCCAAAAGAATAAGGGAACACCTCCCGGCATGGCTGAGAAAAGGCGAAGTTAAAAGCATAAACAGTGCTATTCTCGCACACCTGGTTGATTCCGGGCACCATGTAGACCCCAACGAATCCTTCCGTGTGATTTATTAGGTGCCACAAAACTACCCCAGTTCACTGGATCAGCGGCTGCTACCAACTCTAGAAGCTACCGCCATCCTTGCACATCTTGTTGACACCGGGCATAGTGTGGACCCCAGCGAAGCTTTCCGTGTAATTTATAAGGTCCCACCAAACTACCCTAAGCCACTGGGTCAACTCTACTAGCAGCAGCAGAAGCAATTGCCATAAGGTTGAATAAGACGGTTTTGTGCGCACAAAAGAACCTGCTACATGCTCCGCACTTAGCATGGCCCAAGATGGCTCGTCTTGCCCTCCCCCCTCCCCTCCGTGAACGACAACCAAACCGTCGATAGTGGTCGAATGCCATTGCCCCCAGTCTCTGCAATACGGCCTCAGCAATCAGGCCGAACAACGGTGACCCCACCGGTATATCTTTGACCTGTTCGTGCATGGTTCCATTGAAGGTGAAGAATGTGTTCAAGCAGTGTTTCAGGAGGTCTACGAGGTACCTTATTTGGAATTTATTGTCCGGCTTGTCATAGTGCTCCTGGAGCAGGGTTTGTGTGGTTTCGACTGCGAGATGTTGTGGGATAGAGGTGAAAAGTGACGTCACATCTAAAGATACCATCGCTTCCTCATCCGTAAGTTAAATACCCTGCAACTTTCGCATGAATTGTTCAGCTGAGTGGACGGTTGTTGTTGAACCCTGGGTTAGAACATTGAGACGTTGAAACAGCCAATTGGCTAGGCCAAACGTTCGGGCTGCCTCTTAGAGAGACGATAGGCCGTGGGGGGTTCCTGGTTTGTGTCTCGACTTTGTTGACGTAGTCCTCTTTTTTTCAAAATAACCGTTGACTGTCCTTTGTCAGCTGGAAGTATCACAATGTTTTCGTTAACCTTTACCGTCCGAAGTGCTTCAATTTCTGCTTTCGAGAGCGTCTTGCGTTTTTGTGGGATATCAGTCTGGACGATATTTGCTTCCTTAGCAGATTTCTGCTTTCCTCGATAATTACGGCTTCAAGGATGACAAATTCCACAGCTGCAATGAAGGCAAGTGGTTGGGCATCCAGTGGTATTGAAACATGCAACGGGGCTCAGGACTTTTACCTGCTATGCTGTTAGTTTTTTGGAGGATAGGTTGTGCACGACATTAGCAAAGCAAATGTTTTGCATTCATCATGCACGTGACACCAAATTTACGTAGAAGTTGACCAAGTTGAGCACAACCTATCGTCCAAACAACTGACAGCAGAACAGGTAAAAGTCCTGAGCCATGATGCATACCAACCACTTGCCTTCATTGCAGCTGCGGAATCTGTCATTCGTGAGGCCGCAATTACCGAGGAAAGTAGTGCGGTATGTTGATGACATACCATCCGGGATGCTCGTGTGAGTACGCTCACACACGCAGCCTGGACTGTTTGTTCCGTTTTAGACAATCCGAGAAGCAACCGGCGGGAACGGAGGATGGTGCTAGTTGCTCGGATACTGGCGCGCTACAAGGTGAACATTGCTGCACTCAGCGAAACCAGATTCTCTGAGCAGGGTCAGCTGGAGGAGGTTGGGGCCGGCTACACCTTCTTCTGGAGCGGCCGGCCAAAGGCAGAGCGACGCGACGCTGGTGTTGCCTTTACCCTCCGGATTGACATCGTGTGAAGTCTGCCCTGTCTGCCGCAGGGTATCAATGATCGCCTGATGAGCCTTCGCCTGTCTCTTCGGGGAAACCAGTTCGCCACCATCATCAGCGCCTAGGCTCCCCCAATGACGAGCTCTGATGAGGCGAAGGACAAATTCTACGAGGACCTACACGCCCTGCTAGTGACTGTGCCGAAAGTGGACAACTTAATTGTCCTTGGTGACTTCAACGCCCGCGTCGGGACGGACCACGCTGCCTGGCAGGGAGTGCTTGGTCCCCATGGTCTCAGTAGCTGTAACGATAACGGCCTCCTTCTTCTGCAAACGTGTGCGGAACGCCGTCTACTGCTGATCAACACCTTCTTCCGCCTTCGGACACGGGTGAAGGCCACGTGGGTGCCCCCTCGGTCGCGGCGCTGCCTGCTGCTGGACTATGTCCCCGTCCGGAATCTGAAAACTGATTTGTGCACAATTCACCGTCCCTGCACCACCATGCTGTGTAGCATAAGGTGGACATCGTCGGATTACGACGGTCGACCGCATTCTGATAATATCGATCAGTTTTTTGAATGTGGAGTTCAATCACGTTCGACAGGCAACGCAACACCGATCCACCGTCTTCGCCACGATGCCAACAATGAAAGCGAGAAGCGGAGCTTGATGACCTTGCGAGAATGACGTCAAACGCGGTCAAATGAAGCGATGTGCGGAAGGTCTGCACGCATTTGTCATGCTTCAACGCCACTAATATTGCTAGTGACACGATGGTGTCAACTGCGAAATGCCATCCAGTCCACCGCCCTCGAAGTCCTCGGACGCGCTCGCCGTCAACACCAGGACTGGTTTGACGACAATGACGCCGACATCAGCAACTTACTCGCGGAAAAGAATAGACTACACAAAGCCTACATGGACCTTCGGACTGACGCCACCAAAGCAGCCTTCTTGCGATGTCACCGCCCTGTACAGCAATGGCTGTGGGAGATGCAGAACACCTGGATAATTCAAAAGGCTGAGGAAATCCAGGGGTATGCGAACCGCAATGACATGAAAAACTTTTTCAAAGCCATCAAGGCCATCTACGGCCCGTGTATCAAGGGGTCCGCACCGCTGATCAGCTCTGACGGCCCAACACTGCTGACAGAGAAATCGCAAATTCTGAAGATCCGTGAAGACTGGTTCAGCAATCTATGAGGCAAATCGGATCGCCGCCGCCAAGGCAAAAAGAGCAGCACGAAAGTCACCAGCGCCCCGGACCAACATCGTAGATGCCCAGGCTCTGCCAACATGCCCACGCTGTCAACGCATCTTCCGCGCACAAATCGGCCTGGTTGGATATCTTCGGAGGCAATGCACCAACAATCCAACAATTCCAATTGCTACGTAAAATTCTGCCAACCCTACTTCGGACTCCCACACGCTCACTCCTGGCATCAGTTCCATTTCTCCCACCGTCATAGAGACCACATCCCAATACTCATCACCTGTTACCTTCACCACCGACGCCACCACCAACATCAGCGATAGGGACTCTCTCCTAAACTGTTCTCAATGCGACCGCACATTCACCTCACGCATCGGCCTGGTCGGTCACTTGCGAATCCATCGTACAGAGACTGGTGAACCAGTGCCTGGAGCACCAACACACAGCAGAGATCACTGCCTCAATTGCCCTCACTGTCCTTGCGCATTCACTAATCGTATAGGCCTATTCGGTCACATTCGCATCCACGACAGCGGAATTCACCGCAATGCTGACAACACCGATACTCCATGCACACCCTCCTTTCCAGCCATTCTTACTGCCACTGCAACCCTCACTACCATGAATGGCATCCCTCCAGCCTCTTCCGATTTCTCCTGCCAACACGGCACCCGCAACTTCAACTCACGCATCGACCTGGTCAGTCACCTGCGAATCCATCGCACAGAGGCTGGTAAACCAGTGCCTAGGGCTCCGACATACCGTCGTCGCGCCCGCCTGCACTGCCCTCCCTACTCCCGCACATGTTAACACCGCATGGGCCTATTAGGACACATGCGCCTCCACGACAACTTACGGTAAACCACCGGAGGCTTAGCCACATCAGCGCACACTACCTACACAAATATATCGACAAAAACCTTACAATCACCATATACCTGAGTATATCACGGTTTCCTAGAAACCGTGGCTGGGAAGGCTGCCAATCTGACGCTTACACCAGACCACGCCGTCGGCTCAGTGTATGTGTTGTGTGTGTCGAGTGGCTGACCATTGGACTGGGAGTCAGACGGCGATGGCTCCTCCATACCCCCTGAGCCGGCTCGGGTGGTGGTCTGATTGTGGGGGTGGGAGAGGGAGTGAGGCTGACAGCTCAGCACATATTCCTCACTATAAACAATCTGATGCGTTTGAAACTATCACGGTTCGCTAAAAGCCATGGCTTCGAATGTTGCCAACTAACGAGCTAACTCGAACCACATGGTCAGCCCAATGTGTGTTTTGTGTGGAGTGGCTGACTGGCGGACTGAGAGTCAGGTTGCAATGGCTCCTTGTGTCAGCATTGGCTACTGTTTACTGCAACCTATAGCTCATATAATTTGATCAAAGCACCCTCATGCTAACATTAGCACATTCATTCCTCCTTCCCAACCACCATCCATCCTAGACCGGTATTAAACTTTCGACAATTCGCATATATTCATTGATGAACTTTCACCGATCGTTAACGGAAATCACTCGTCCCGTTCTGCCTTGGGGCTCCCTCTCGAGATCGCCAGCAGCCACACAACGGCTATAAGTAAGGTTCCGTTAGGGATAGTTGAACGTTCAACAACGAATGCAGTCTAGCCCGCCTCTAGCCCGCCAGCAGCCACACTACGGCTAGTAGTAAAGTTCTGATCAACGGGTCGCGGGTTCGATCCTCCGGTGGTGCACCACCTGGGGTTGGGTGTGGCTGTCTGAAGACGATTAATAAGCCAGAAATGGTCATTCCAATCTCTCTTGACTTTGTCGACAATACGCATCTGCCAGTTCGCATATTTAAAACACGGTTATGTTCCACTTAATCAATCGTTTGAAAGGATTTGACACTATTTACTTGCGATGTAATTTAAAGCAGTGCTATGCTACCAAATGAAGTTCTTCAGGCTGCGTACTTGTGTAGAGCAGGCAAGAGATTAGTAGGTCATCCCAGTTTCGCTAAAATTCCCAGAAAAAGGAGGGATCTAAAAGCCTAGGAGATAACACAATCTGGAGGCAATGCGAAAGCTAAATCCCATGTGGCATTCACTCGCCAATGGTACTATTTCCAATTTAACCCGACAATTCAAAGATCCCGTGGCTCAATGTTTAAAGCGTTGGACTTCTAATCAACAGCTCGTGGGTTCGAGTCAGCGGCATTGAACATCTGTCTACGCTGACTATTACCAGGGAGGCTGAAATGACCATTTCCGGCTTATGAGCTGTCATCAGACAGCCATAACCATCCAAAGGTGTTGTGCAACCCCAGAATCGAACCTGCATCCTGCTGCGCGGTAAAAGGCCTTCTTCCAAGTACATTTACCCAAGCTCCGCAGGCCAAAACCACTAGCCCGTGGCGCAGTCGGTTTGGGCATTCAAATTTTAATCGACTGGTCACGGAGTTCAGGCAAGGTCTGCGCAACACATAGGGTTACGAATGGCGAACAGATGATGGCTAATAAGCCAGCCATGACCGTTCCGGGCTCTTTCCGTCTTTAGCGGTACCTTTCTACTGCCTATACCACTAGCCACTGTGCGGCTGCTGGCGTTGCTAGAGAGTGAGCTGTAAGGCAAAACGGTATGGTATGTCCCATTCCCGTTTGGTGAGCACCTATCCAAAATTTTCTATATTCCTGATATAAACAATAAAGAATACGAGCCCTTTGTGCAGTGACTTAAAACGTTGAATTTTAACCTAAAGCGCCGTGCAGTCGAGCCTCAGGTGGTGCAACACGTAGGGTTGGGTACGGCTGGCTGATGACGGCTCATATGCGTGAAATGGCCTTTCCCGATGCCCTGGCATTTTGACCTGTAAGTTTCTGAACAAAAAGCATGCCTTCAACGGTCATTATAAATAATTGACAGTTATTCACTTTATATTACAATAATCCATGCTTGATTCTTGTACAGCTGTGTACAAGTGGTTTCCATAGGCTACTTGTTCGCATATTTCAGAAGGCTTCGTCGACTGAAGTCAGTCCTGCCGTCCTGTGACATGGATTCGCTCTTTATTTCCCAGCTGTGCACCATGAATCCTCCGTAGGAGTGTTTCGATAAGGCTTTATTACAGTTTCCAAATGTGAAATGTAATGCCTAATTTGACACTGTTAAATTTGCCCTGCATTTTGTGGTCAACGGTGCTCCATTTAAAACAAGCAATAATCGTGATGCTGTGGTACCAAAAGCTGCAACTTTCTAGCCTGCATAAGAAGTTCTATGGCCGCCCACATTAAATAACGCGCAGTTACAGTTATCGTGTTGTAGGCACAAAACAGACGATTCTGTCCCCAAAGCATTTAAGCACAATTCAACCACATGAATAATCCTCGGGTAGAATCAGCGTTGAGCAAAGCCATCACATACGTGCTTAAATAAGCACATTGTTTTGGGCGGGAAAATAATACTATCTGTATTCCATAAGCTTTCAGAATAACCCGTTAAACTTCCTAGCCAACCATTATTAGCCTGAATCCTCGAAATACATCTGTGAATCGACAAACCGGTGTAAATTCAGATGGTTGGAAGTCTGTCGGAGTCAAGCAACCAGCAGAAGCGGTCAGGTAGGCTTGCCTTAAACAGTGCCTTAGTAAACGTGGAATTTAGTCCCTGCCTGGACATTCCTCCACTAGATCTCGTCTCCTTCTTTAATTAAACCCTGGCTATCTATCCGCTTTCTATTCCAGAAGGCAAGAACGGGCTAATGGTATTGAGCCCTGAATCTCAGTCTGTCATTCAACCACTCCCCACAAACACACAGGCGCCTGACCATGCGGTCCAAATTATCCCGAAAGTTTGCCATCTTCCAGGCTGTGCTTTTTAGTGCACAGTGACAGCTTCAAGCGCGGCATTCGTAATTGCATATTTGGCATCAGCATCTTTTTCTGTGTTCACATGCCTGATCTCAGAAGTCTTTCAGTAGGCAAAATGGTTCCTTTTACATGGAGCCCAAAAATAATTTATGAAAACTGTTTTCCCAATTACATACGGCTAACAACACACACGCACCCTGCACTGCGTCGATGCAGCCCCATTTCTATATATTAGGACATTGTTTAGTCATTTCGGGTTAGCCAGAATATCATTCGATGATGGTGAGGTTTACCCTTATAGATAATTAAATGCAGGCCCTCTTTCCCCCAACTGTTTCGCTAAGTCACACATGTTCCCTCACAGAAACTTACGCACCTTTGGGTTTGTAAATTTACCTTATTTATGTATCTTCGACGAATTGGCATTTCTTAATGAAAGACCCACCAGCAATCAGTCAACCCAGGCTTTGGGCACTGCACGTCCTTTCGACGTTTTCGCAATAAAAATGGTAACACTGATTTATTGACAAGTTCTTTATTCGTAACTTGCAGAAATTTCAGGTTCATATAAGAAAACGCAGACGTTTACATGAGAATACTTGCAGCTCCCCAAATCCGGTCAAGCGTTTCCACTGGGTCCTTGGACGACCAGACCCAAGACTTTAAGTCATTGCCGGAGGCCGCTGAAGTGGCTGGTGTAGTGAGCATTTCTACCGAGTTTCCTGTGCGTAAAGAACATTGTATAATTTTTAAAGATTTCTGTTATGCATAGACATAATTTGAGCAAAATATGTCTGAAGGTCTGTTTTAATTAATATCGGAAAAAGTAAACCAAGGCGTAGGGATACGGAGTATTCACAATGAGGCCAATGCAAGCATACAAATACTCGACCATCACGCCAAATTAGATTTGCCAGAATGGACACATGACAAAGAGCATTTGCAATCAACAGAGCTGATGCACAGAGTGAATGCACATTGAACGGACTACTTCTGGGCCTAATGCTTCGATGTAAAAAAGGCAAACAAACATCATATCAAATTACATTTGCAGCTGGTTTCACTAGCAGATGCTGTAAGCATTCTGCCTCATAAAATGTGCCTCGTGGAGAAGAGCATGAATGAGAGAGAGAAAGAATGCAGAACTAGTGGATGGCAGTCGTGCATACCCCAAGCACTCCCGAGAGCAAAAACTGCGTCGGCGGAGGTGAGAAGAGTGAAGTGGGTGCGACGCTGCATCATGCAAGTCAACTCTGTCCACTGGCCGAGAGGGCTGCTGGCGTCTGGCGGCGTAAACATCTCCACAACGTTTATGCTTCTCTGCCAATTCTCTCCACCGGCGACAATGATTCGACCGCGAAAGGGCGTGGCTGCTGGTGCGTATCGTGCAGTTCTCATGGGGGCAGCTGCCTGCCAAAAGTCCGCGGTGCGCGCTGAGGTCGCCGTCGCCTCCTCCCAGCCTGCGTCCAGGCGACAGAACTCCACTGAAGCGAGATAGGAGTCATCGGAACCGCCGAAAATGAAGACGCGACTGTTGTCGGGCAGACAGGCAGCAGCTGGCGCGTTCCTCTTCTCCCACATATCGGGCAGGTTGAACCATCTGTTGGCGGTTATTATTTGGGTTCACAAATAGGAGGTACTATGAATAAATGCTCCAAGGTCTTCAGAAATATCATAAAAATGTCAAAACAGTAAATGAACTGATTTGCAAAAAAGCAAAACTCTGTGCCACACCGCAAGACAAGGAATGTGTTCTCTCACCTGTCTCGACTGACGTCGTAGACTTCACAAGCGGAAAGGCATCCTCCTTCGTTTACTCCACCAAAAACGCCCAACAGCGTCCTGCCTTCTCCACCGCCCGCCGTCTTCACGACTGCGGCTGTGTGTGAGCGGCGTCCAACGGCGAGGGGAGCCCGCTCGCGCCAGCGCACTTTTTCAACAGAAACTCCACGACACACTTTGAGAAGGCCCCCTGTCGTGACGTTAATCCTCCAACCACAAAAACGCTATCTTTTCCCCGGCAGGTAGGGCGAGGTGAAAAAAGGATAAATACATCAGCTGAGGCCAAGAGGAAAAACGCACAGATCCACTATTAAAAAGCAGAGGAACAAACGTTGTCATAACAAATTAAAACTTCATTGAATATGAGGGTAGTTATTTTGTACCTCGAAAAAAAATTTCCATCACATGCAGGTAGAAAACAAAATGTGTACTAATGCACTTCACTAGGCAGTACACGATGACAGGTACACTAACGGCAAACTGTCTTGTAATTCTGTCAAAAAACTCCGCTCATAAAATGTGCGCAGTTAACACACACAACGAGGGAAGTGTGCGCAACTGTAGACAACTCACCACTCACAACACTGAAGGTCGCCCACGAGTGCTCCTCCATGTCAGCCACTCGTTCGGCCCTTTGATGTCGCGGATCATAGCGCAGAACAGTCGCCCTGCTCCGATCATCTTTGTCCCTTCCAAAGAGGAAGAAATGTGTCTGCAGTGGTGGTTGTGGGCTGACGGTGACGGAAGCATAACGAGGCATGTCAGCAACTCCGTCTTCCGCGTTCGGCTCTCCTTCAATTCCTCTCCGAGGTGGCCTCTCCTTGTCTGCAGAGCAGCCAGAAGGCACGCCAGCAACATGTTCTTCCCTCTGACGTGGCCTCACGTTGAAGGGACAGGACATCCTGTTCTTTTCCGCAGCACTAAGCCAATTCGCAATCTGAAGCATAAGCAGACTTTCCATGAAAATACTAAGAGAGGAGGGCATAAACTTACAGGCATTCGTGGCTTTTCTGGAAGGTTGGGTAGTGCCCCATTAGGCGACTACGGCACTCAAAGGAAGTCTGATGCCACTGGACCTCCTTCAACATAGCTGGAGCGTGCACGTTGAGTTTCTCATCGTCGGCCCTGTCACCTGAACCAACCCAGTGGGAGATGGCTCCGATGACCTGCTCCTCAGATTCAACTGACAAATCATCGCTTCGAAGCAAAGTCAAGACCGTGTCCGCTGGCATACGAAGAAACATGTCAGTGGCAATGAACTCCTCAAAGTGCTGCCTCATTAGACTGAGACATTTCTCTGTTAGCAAGTCAATCTTCAAAGAACTGGCGAAATCCCATGTAGTTGCCAGATTTTCGAAAGTTACTCTGTAGAGCGGACAGCTAGACAGAAATAAACGGGAAATACTAACCTATTGGCCATGAAATTCTGTCCCCAGTTCTCAAGGACAGGGAGCTTAATTATTCGGGCAAACATGACTACGTCCCTCACGTTCGCTTGCGTCAGTTCCGCCTGACCGGTGTAAACATAATTGACAAACACAGTTGCGACACTAGAAAGTGCATTAGGAGTAAGCCTAATCAAAAACGGACGGAAAGTTTACTTCAGAGGCACAGTCGACCACCTTAGGAGCGTATTCTTGTCCCTGTGTAGGCCACTGAGGGATTCTCGCAAGCAAGGAATGCGGGCTGCAAGAATTATCCTGTGGGCGTGAAGAACAGCCCCATCTTGCACCTAGCAGGCATAAATGTGCACGTAAAGACCAGTAACAACAAGGGAGCCTACCTCTATTGTTAAGTCCTCGATTTCCTCCGCCAGGCGAATCTCGTTCAGAGCTGGACAGCTCCGAAACAGAGGAAATCCATCCTCAAAGATCTCTGATGGTGGAAGTGCCATTACGTAAAATCACAAAACCACGAGCGATGAATAGATAACAGCGCCAAACGCTGCCTTTTATTGTGCCACTACGCGTTCCGGCCACAGTGATTACAAGCGGATTCTCATTGGCCGATTACGCCACACGCTGAATTCGATTGGGCGGGGTTACGGATTTTTCATTGGCTAGCTTGCTGGCATCAATGCCGCTACTGGCAAATGCTCAGTGCATGGAATGCCGCTGCGAGGCGGACGGTTTGTTATCTTTATGTTTACGCATACGACGAACGTAAATATTTTACCCGTAAACATTCAATAATGCACCAGCGCTTAAGTTGGCTCGGTTGCCATTTATGATAACGCAGAAAATGACAATGGCAGAGAATTGCGTAGAAGAGGTCTTTATCACGCTGTGCAGGTTGACAGTTTATGGCACACGTAGAGTATGTGACCTAAACTATTAAATGTCTCTTAATGAACGAAAAAATCCGAACCAATCTGAAACCACTTCAAACACAAAATGAGTATTCTCAGTGCTATTTCTATGATGGGGATGTAGTTGCTTAATGTAATAATGCTTTAGCTTCAAATCTTTGAATTCGACATCACGCGATAAACTTTTTCGCAAGGTCATACGTTCTGAGGCCTGACGGTGATTAGTAAATGCAATAGAATTGGCAGATGCCATCGTAAACAACCATTTTGTGTGCATAAAGAGAATTTTCCTTCAAAAAAGATATTTATTTGCAGCATTTACTGAAACATTGAACGATCAGGTGGTGATTTTTTGTTTAAATAATCATTTGGTTTACATTTGAAGAGTCACCGAAAAAACATCAAACCTACTTGCGAAATAGCGAGCATCCACGATAATTCAAGCAGCAACAGGCCAGAACGGAGGATGGTGCTAGACGCTCGGAAAATGTCACGTAACGAGGTGGATATTGCTTTTCTCACCGCGGAACATTAAATACAATACAATTTAAGCGGGCATTTTAACAAAACGTTGATAAAATATCCATAAAGTGCATTTTGTAGGAATTATTTTCACTTTGCCCGTCTCGGTGCTAAAATGATTTGATAAACAACCTTGGCAATCTCGAAGAAACGTTCTTCGCGTAGGCAGTAGGATAGTACACGGAAAGGGGCAAGAATTAACTTGTGCCATCTTCCACTGGGGTGACAGATTTCATTGGAGTTATTGTGCAGGTAAGGTTCTGTCTTTGGTTTAGGATGGCGAAGTAAGTACGGCTGCATTCACAGGACACGCAATGCCTTCAGCTCGGACAGTGAACTGGTGTCTGAAAATGGGAGGAGACAGTGGCGTCAAATATGTGGTCTGTGCCTTAACGGCATCTGGCCCATATTATTCACAAGTAACGACATCACCTTCTTTCAAACGCTGGCAGAGCGATAAAGACTGTGGTGTGGTAGGATACCGGAGAATCACTTAGTGTGGTTATTGGAAGTTAAGTAGATAGACTGAAACAACTCCTCTCTCAGTGAAACCCTTGATAGATTGTGTGAAGTCTTGACCGATCATGTCGGATAAGAAGTGTTTGGCATGCGCAGACGGGTAGTTTAGCCTACTCGGTCCCTAGATCCCACTCCCTTTCGATCTTCTTTTACTTCTTCATGACACTGAGCGACAGAGAAGGAGGTCGGAGACAGTGCGCTTTGCATCCACCATGCGGTCAACAGTTCAGCGTATTTTCCTCACTATAAACAATCTGATGCACTTGAAACTATCATGACGCGCTAAAAGCCATGGCTTGGAAAGTTGCCAACTGACGTAATAACTCGGACCGCGTGGTCAGCCCAATGCGTGTTTTGTGTGGAGTTGCTGACTGCTGGTCTGAGAATCAGGCTGCGATGGCTCCTTCATAACGTGACCTTTGGATATCTCACACAGGTGAGATGTGAGCCATTCAACCCCATGTTGTGTGAAATCCTGGTGCTTGTGTTTGGGGGGCCAGGTCGTGTACGTAGAACACGTAGACGAGGTCACCAGCAGCTGCGCCCACTTCCGCATCAGACAACTGACCAGCTCGGACGGTGGTCTTATTGTTGGGTACACAGATCGTAAAATAAGCGGTCGCTAAACTCAAACAAACAAGAATACCCTTCCCCATCCCCCAGGCCATACCCTCTGGGCTGCACGGGTGAGTCCGCGCCTGGAATGTTCGCTCCCTTTTAGGCAATCCGAGGAGCAACCGGCCGGAACGGAGGACGGTACTAGTCGCTCAGGAACTGGCGCGCTTCAAGGTGGACATTGCTGTTCTCAGTCATCTCCGATGCTGCCATTGACCGGCTCCCGCAAGTGCCGTCTTTTAAGGTAGCGTGAGTTTGGTCTGAATTGATTATACAATCAGAAAAAACGTCAGCACATTTCATGCAATACTTTTGTTATCATTCAGAAAAGTTGCAAGCGCTATCTTATTTAAATCTGCCCATTTTACGCCGATGCAGGAATATCTGGATTGCGGCGTCAACTCCACGATGGCATGATGGCGCCTACACTTTTCAGTCTCGTGTTCTTTGCCATGCTAACGGACGCCTACCGTGACGACGCCCCGGGACCCACATCACCTGCCGGATGGACGGACGATTGCTCAACCCACGGCGGATGAATTTCCACTCACGTCTATCCACAGCCACCATTCATGAACTTCACTTAGCTGATGACTACGCACTCAATGCAACGACCGAAGGGGACATGCAAAGGAGCATCCAAAGTAGCTCGCATCAAGGTCAACGGCGCCTAACTGAAATCCGTGGATAGCTTTACCTACCTAGGCGGTAACCTCTGACGCGCTTGAAACTATCACGGTGCGCTAAAAGCCATGGCTTGGAAGTTTGTCAACTGACGGGATAACTTTGACTGTGCTGTCGGACCAGTGCGTGTGTTTGGGTGCCATGGACGACTGGCGGACTGAGAGTTAGACTGCAATGGCTGCTTCCTAATGTAGCCTTTATGGCACTCCCACTCAGTTGGTATCCGAGCAGCTCCTATTTTCTGTTATTGTGTTCTTGTTTTAACTAGGACCACACTACATGGGCCTGCGCTCTCTACCATCTCCGGTCTTCTTTAATCTGTCTTGACACGGGTTCCAGGTGGTAGAGTGAAACGTAGAGAGAGAGGGAGGTGCAGCGCATGTCTACTATAATCCAGCGCGAGTCACCATCCCTGCACAACATACGGAGGACATCATCGAACACGACGGTCGAACTATCGTTAGAGCGTTGGACTTCTGATCAAAGGGTCACGGGTTCGATCCTCCCGTGGTGCAGCACCCGTGGTTGAGTATGACTGGTTGACGACTGCTAATAAGCCAGAAATGGGCATCCGAGTCTACCTTTTATTTATCGGCAATATTCATATGCCTATTCTACTACTAGCGGCTGCTGGCGGGGCTCGAGAGTGTGTCTCAAGGCAGAGTAGAACGCGTGAGTTCCGTTAGCGATCGATGAGCGTTCATATAAGAATGCAAGTCAATATTCCCGATATAAACTGGCAAGAAAACGAGCCCGTGGCTCAATAGTTAGAGCGTTAGACTTCTGATCAATGGGTCGCGGACTCGACTTAAGGGTGGTGCGCCACCTGGGGTTGGGTATGACTGGCTGACGGCTGCTAATAAGCCAGCAATGGCCATTCCAGTGTCCCTTGTCCTGGCAGGCAAATATTCATTTGATCCTTAATTCCTCAAAACACAATTTTAAGCGCCGTAATGTAGCCTCCCAGGTCTACTTCAACACGAAAGTGTGAGATTATTAACGGCACGAGGTAACTACTCGATGGCTAATGATCCCTTTGAGGGTCACGTTGTAACGCGAAGAAAGCACATCGTCCGGTTCACAGGCTCGATTTCATATTCGGAGGCGTTAAAAATCAGTCCATACAGTCAAGCCAATAGAAGTGGGCAAATTATATATCACGTACATTGGTATCTTAACGTTTAGCATAAAATTTTATTACTTCGTTTCCCTGAAATGAAAGTAAAAATGAGAGGTTTTTTAATGTATTACGTAAAATTATGATCAACTGCGGCTCCAGTGCACACCGACGTTGATACCAAGGTGCGTCACCATCATCTGCTCCATCACAGATTTAAAGACTGTGGCTGCATGATTTCGGCATCGAACGGTGAGAGGCATTGCAAGTGAATAAACAATCATGCTTCCCAGTTCACTGACTGCGGCTTTTGCAGAAAACTGACACGAAATTCATGCAAAAGGCAGAATCCTGGCGTTTCTGAAAAGAATTGGATGGAAGCACAATATCCGGATCCATGGCGAACATAACAAACAATGCAAACTGTCTTACGGGAACCATGACAAAAGAGAGTTTATGGGATGGGCAGATGGATGAAGCAGAAAACCTGGGAAAATCAAAGACGGTAGGGGTAATTACAACCTAGTTAACGACTGCAATGGGCTAAATGGAATTCATGGGATCTAATGGAAACAGAGAAGGTATCCCATGGCCTATGAAGGCCAGGGAATCGTCCTTCCGGATCGGTGTAAGGGAAAGCAAACCTGAAACGGCATCAAGCAGAGTTAAATGGGAACGCTGGTGACTGAAGGGCGAAAGTTAGACGTGTGAAAATGAAATCAGGGTCAGGTAATGTGGAGCCAGTGAGCACAGGGCACCCGGTTATTTTACTTCCACCAAATCTTGAGATTTAAAATAAGAACCCCACTTAGGTGATCCTTCCTAATCGAAAACGCACTGGTTGGACACATTGACAAATTTTTGTCAGACAATTGTTTTGCTTAACGACGAGGTGCAGGATGGAGTTCAGATAGACCGATTTTATGTGTCGGGGTACTACCCATAACACGAAATTAAAGGCAAACGGTAAGGCTTAGATAGTCGAAATCATCAAAATTCCTGGGCAAGATCATCGATAGACTGGGGAATGGTGAGCAATCATAGCAAATGCGTTCCCTGCGGGGTCAGCCACTGGCACGCGCAAATCAATCAGAGCCGGCGAGAGTAGCCAACTCACGAAAAAGGCAGTTGACGCTGACTGTCGCTGATAATTTCACGTGTTTCATCGCTCAAAATCTTACGTCCCTTAGCACTAACATTCCTCAGGAAAAATAATAGGTTTAGCTGACTGATGCGACAATTGATGTGGGTGTAAGACAGATCTGCTT
Organism: Schistocephalus solidus; assembly: GCA_017591395.1. Classification (NCBI taxonomy): domain Eukaryota; kingdom Metazoa; phylum Platyhelminthes; class Cestoda; order Diphyllobothriidea; family Diphyllobothriidae; genus Schistocephalus; species Schistocephalus solidus. Next base: position 18,990 of record WEDG01004501.1, read on the forward strand.
ACATCAAGCCCCTCTCTTTTGATCTCGATATTTTGAAGTGAGTGAGAAAATGCAAGCACACACAGGTTTGTTTACGATTAAATAAACGATCAGTAAGTAAGATATGATGTAATTAGCAATGGTATATGGCGTTATTTATATAAATACGCGAAGCGATCGAGAATTGTTAGTTATGATGGCACCGGAGGTCTCTTGTACCACAGCCAAAGATCCGCTTATCTTCTCAGCGCTGATGGAACTTCCCTGCTTACTGACCAAGACTCAAGTTTTGCAGCGCTGGGCCAAACACTTCAAAAAGGTCCTCAACCGCTCCTCCTCCACGATCTCCGACACTGGACGTGAATGTCCACCTCCTGTTTACTTTCCAAGTAATCATCAGGGGCTCGCAGCAAGTCTCCAACGGGAACGCATCCACATCAAACGGGATTGCTGCTGAAAATAACAAGCCTGGCACCCCTAGCCTACAAATCACCTCTCAGCGCTCTGCCAAAGGACATGGTGCCAAATCTGTTGCAATCGTATAGGAATCTCGCTGTTTAACATCACCGGAAACTCTTTGCCCGCGTTCTTTTCAATGGCCTCAACAGCCACCTGGAACAAGGGCTCCTTCAGAACAGCCAGTCTAGAGTTCCGCCGTAATGGCGGCACCACAGACATGATCGCCACCGCGCGTTAGGAGATGCGAAACAACTTCTAATCTACCTTAACAAGGTAAATCCTGAAGTACTTTTGAAAATCAGGCAGCAATTCGGCTGTCCCGAGTGATAAATTTACGTGGTGGTTCAGCTCCTCAATGGTATTATGGCGCGCCCTACGGACAGCTGAGCCGTTCCAGAAGAATTCGGAGTGACCAACGGGATGAAGCAGGGCTGCGTCCTCGCGTCTAGACCGGTCAGTCTCGTGTGCTCTGTCATTTTAGTGGACGCCTACCGCGACGAACTTCCTGGCATCCGCATCGCCTAGCAGAGGAATGACCAACTCTTACGTCTTCGGCGGATACACTTCCAGTCACATGCGTTCACTACTACCGTCCACGAACTTCCCTTCGTCAACGATTGCGCTCTCAACTTAACGACAGAAGGGGACATGCAAAGAAGCATGAACATTTTCAACATGGCCTGTGACAACTCTGGTCTGATCATCGAGAGAGACAAAACGTGATGATGAACTGCCTCCACACACTTTGCATCAATGCATTGGCCCCCAACTGCAAGGCGTGGTCACCTTCACCTATCTGGGTAACACCCTCTATCGCAGCATCAAAATCGACGATAAGGTCTTCACCGCATCTCCAAAGCTGAATTATGTATAACGGCGTGCGACACCTTCTCTGCATCAAAGCTTCTGCAGGCTTGTCCGCGACCAGTGGAAGCCCTTTTCTGGTACTCAACTGTCACTTGTGGCTCCTCGAAGCTAGGCTCTGCCCAACGGCCACACCCCGGTAACCACCTTAACAGGCGGGTTAAACCAGGTTAGTGTTTCTTGTTTTCTGTGTCTCCACACCCGATATGTCTGATCCCTTTTCCCCGCCCATTCTCTTTCTCGCCTCACCCAACTCTCTTCGCTAGCGATCGAAAGGTCGTATGGCGAGGCCGGCATACAATATTCGTTACCCCAGACCAATCGGGTCGCTCTCTCACTTAACCATTCCGTGACCCACAGTGGCGTGTGGCAGCCGTCTGCGACAACTGAGCAGCCTTAATCAGGGACAGCACTGCTTACCCGATCGTGGGAGAGATTGCTGAAAAGAGGTGACCTAAAAAATACTGGGTCTTACGACTTATGCAGTGGAACATGGCTCGCAGACTGCGAAATTGGCGGGCAAAACTCTCAAAAAAACAAAAGCTCTTTTTCACACCCCCTCCGCTTGGTAAATGGTGCCCCCTCCCCAATGGCAGAGCGACTCGATTGCTGGTCTCCATGGACTCGAAGGCTTAAGTGACTGGCCTGCTCCTCATCCTCATCCCAACAAAACCTTCCTCTGTCTTCCGATGCGGGAGAAGGCGATCTGGATTAACCCCCGGTCGAGGCACTGGCACCTACTGGACTATGTCCTCGTCCGGAGGAGAGTTCAGCAGGACGTGCTGGTGACAAAAGCGATTCCGGGTGCCCATGGATGGACTGATCCTCGCCAAGATGAGGCTCCGTTTACAGCCACAAGTTGCCAACGAGGACGCCTCTACTACTAATGCTAAAACTACTACTACTACTAATAATAATAGGCCACATACGTCTCCACGACAACCTGCGGTTAAACGCCACCGACTATACCACAGTATCGCTTCTACTCACGAATCTCTGCATCACACATGGTCACACGCAGCTCCACGGAAAACATGCATTCCAACCAGTACTTCTCATTAAGAAGGCAGTACGATCCTTAGGTCTTTCTCTATGTGACCCCTTTGGGTGTGACATTCCCACTCCGTGGCACGCCTCTCTGCTGCATGCGTAATCCGAGCCTGATTTCATCATGTACCTGAGAATATCACGGATTCCTATAAATCGTGGCTTGGAAGGCTGCCATTTGACGCCATATACCAGACCACGCCGTCAGCTCATTGTATGTTATGGGTTGAGTGGCTGACCAGTGGAGTCAGATGGCGATGGCTCCTTTTTAAGCCAAACGCAGGTGGCTGCCTGGCGGATTGAGAGTCAGTCTGCAATGGTTCTTCCCTGACTTGGCCTTTATGGCACTCCCATTCAACTGGGATCTGAGCCACCCACCCAATGTGTTTATTTCCTTGATGCGTGGATCGCGGGTTTTCTTGACTCTGTCTTGACAACAGATGCAGGTGAGGGGGAGGGAAACAGAGAGTACAGCACAGGTCTAATTTCCCTGAAATCCAGCGCACGTCACCGTCTGTACTTCACCCAGCTGTGGAGCACATGGTGGACATCGTAGAAATTACCACATTCGAACTGCCGTTAGTCCGCGAATTAATTAAGCACGAGAGTGCGTTGTCTGGCCTATTTTTGTGGTAGACTGGTATCGGATATCGAAATCAAGGCCCAGCAGTATGGTCACCCAGTGCTGAAGAGTAGATTCCAGGTACACAGGAATGCCTTATTTTTTTCGAGCCGAAAAGTGTAAGGAGAGGCTAATGGTCCGTTAAAAGACATCTTTTGAGTCGTCTTCAGGTAATTGTAATCCGCTATTCATAAACTCAGCAATTTGTTTAATTTTTTTTTGCTGCATTATGGAGGCAATCATCAACTGAAACATAACTTACTTCCACGCAGTTTGCGATAGAGATTGAGATCTATAAGAGGTCTTGAGGTGTCCGTGTCTTGTAGGATTACGCCTTTCTGGGTGCTTTTTCGATCCAAAGGAGAAACTACCGGCCATGTCTATCGGTTTTTTCCTTTTAACTCACGTATTTCTACGAATGAATAAAAACCCATGGATTAACTTTCTTCTCTTCAACGTTTTGCTACCAATATTAACTAATACTATTTTTCAGAAAATAGTACCTCCACGAAACACAAATGAGACATTTTCAAGTAATCCAATTCATTCTCCTGCTTCATCAAATTGCAGAGGCACTGCGATTACCTAGTGACACGAAATCCAAGGTAAGGAATCTGAGGGCATAATGTGCGAATCCTAGGTTACTCATTTGAACCGATTCGCTCTATTGCTGATGGTTCAAAAGCCAGGTCGACTCTTCATTTCCTAAGTTTTCAATGCCGCATACGATCAGCAAATTTAAGACTGCACGAACTTGTCGGCCTTTAACTGGCTAATTTTTTCCTTCGGGATTTTCAGCCTTTTGTTTTGGTCTTAAGGGTCACAAAAATTCATTGGCAAAGTAGGGCATTTTATTCGACACTAGAACCACTGTTTGTGTATAAATAGTCCGCTTTGGTTGCACAGCAGGTCAGACACAAACCGTTCGTTACACACTTCTCTTCCTACATGTCAGGTTTTGAGGGTGTATTCATATATATTTGGTCAATGGCAAATAAGCGGATATTCACTTAAATTGATGAGCACATACACAATTGCCGGGCACTGGCCTTCCTTCATCTCATGCTTCATTAACACGACGATCAGTGTCCATTGGTGATTTTTACCTCCACAAGACAACAGCCATCGGACACACTTAAGGGTAGAGTGTAAATACACATACACGTGCTCCCTCGATTTTTACTAACAAACACGGGCTTTTGATAGCAAATCAGTATGATGCCCTTCACCTGCATTTTTTATTCGTGGTTTTAACTGTTGTACTTATTATTATTTAAGTAGGTAGTTATATTTGAGCATTTGGTAAACTGCAGATGTGGAGTCTCGCTCACGACAAGTAAGCGACTGGTGCTTTACTCTGCCCAGTTGCATGGACATTCTGTCGCTGATAAATCGGATGCCCTGTAGTAGTAAAACACACCAAGGACCCAGTTGGAAATTGGCTATGCCAATTTAAGGCATCTGCCAATAGTCGCACTGCAAGACAGCTCTCCTGGCATGAGTTGCACGAACACCGTGCGAATTTTGTGGTCAATCCTCCGCTGCTAACTGGCAGGCATGACAGAATCGATAAAAATGGAGCTAAGGGAACTCCGTCGTCCAACTCTGCCTTGGGGCTCACTCTCGAGCACCGCCAGCAGCCACACACTGACCAGTAGTAGTAAAGGTAGATGCAAAATGCCAACAAAGACAAGGGGGCAAACATTCAGTGGCAAAGAAGGGCATTTTATTCGACATTAGTACCACTGTTTGTGCATTAATATTCTGCTTTAGTTGCACAGCAGGTCAGACACAAACCATTTGTTATACACTTCTCGTCCTACTTTTCAGGTTTTCATATATTTGGTCTATGGAAAATAAGCGGAGATTCACTAAACATTGATGAGCACATACGCAATTGCCGGGCACTGGCCATCATCTCATGCTTCACTAACCTAACGATCAGTGCCCATCGGTGATTCTTACCTGCATTAGACAACAACCATCGGACGCTCTTAAAAGTATAGTGCTAACGCACGGCCATGTGCTCCCTTGCTTTGTACTAAGGAACATGTGCTTTTGATAGCATATCAGTATGATGCCCCACACTTTAATTTTTGTTTATTCGTGGTTTTCGCTACCTATTTAAGTAGGTAGTTATATTTGAGCATTTGGTAAACGGCAGATGTGGATACGCGTTCACGATAAGTTGAAGGAGCAGATATTATACCCCACTCAGTGCAGCAGTAAGCGACTGGCGTTTTTTCTCTGCACAGTTGCGCCGACATTGCGTCGCTGATAAATCTGATGCCTTGTAGTAGCAAAACACACCAAGGACCCAGTTGGAAAACAGCTATGTCAATTTAAGGCGTCTGCCAACAGTCGCACTGCAAGACAACTCTACTGACATGGGTTGCGGGGTTGCACGAACACCGTGCGAATTTAGTGGTAAAGCCTCCGCTACTGAATGGAAGGTATGACGGAATCGATAAAAATGGAGCTAAGTGAACTCACCTACTCTGTTTTAGAGTGCTCCATACTATTTCGCTATGATGTGGACAAACATTAGCCAAAACGTCAAATATCTTCAGGCAGTATCCGATGGTTACTCAGATGTACAAGAAGTCCTGCTATTTAATGTACGTTTCCTTGACTTGTGGGTTTCTTCCTTTTGGTACAGCTTATCGGCTGATTTTCTGACAGGGTTTTTCCTCTTTAAAATCATGTAATATTACGACTGATTGAAATCAATGGCTCCATCTCCTTCATAATTAATCTTCAATTTTTCCTCGAAATCTGCATCGATTCTATTGTTTTCAAAATGGTGTCTCGAAAAACTGCAAGTCGGACATTTCTAAGTAATCCTACTCGATTTCCTGCTTCGTTGGATGCTTTAGAAAGTTTGCAGAGACAACCGCGATTAAGGTGCAACAGGCAATCCAAGGTGAGACTTCAAGGAAACTGAAGTTGTGCCCCAGAACACATTTCTCCTGTTTCGTACGCTTTTTAGATCGCGATCGGCTGTCTGAGCGTTTAGTGCAGCAAATCAGTCGGAATTGTAAATGACTGGTTAACTTCGTCAGCCTTAGAGTGACTGTTTAGGACAGTGAATGCGTCACCCTCCGCCCACTGGTCGTTCAATTTATTATGCGCTGAGATTAACTGGGGCACCCCACGAATAAAATATAAATTTTCCAAGTAATTATAATGACCCGAGTATTAGTTACTAAAAGCCGATATTCTTAAATTGGATTTTTATGCGCAACATAGAAATGTCCGAAGAATAGCCCGGGAAATTGGCGAAATATAACAGCTGGCCGCGTTCTTTAATATATTCTCTCTTTCTAGTTTTGCATCTGGAGCCTACGGCATTAAGCGATCACTTCGCCCGCAACGTGATCCTTGGAAGCCGCTTTGCTTTATTTCCAAAATATATGGCTTAACCATACGCAAAACACAGATAACCTAATACTTGATGCTATATGCGCTATCTTACAACTTTTAAACCGTGGAGAAAAATAGCTTCAGACTCTTCACCTTTTCCTGTTATATCTAACGACATGAGCGATGAGGTTCAGGTCCCAAATTTCAGCAAGCAGTGTCAGCCAAAAGAGTTATGCTTTATTAAATTTATCCGAGTCTGTAATCTCGGACGTTAATTGATTGTCCGTTTGCAGTCTAGGGAAGATTTCATGAAAAAGAAGGCATCATTTTAAAATGTTTGAATATTTTAGCATATAATTGATTGCTTCTACTATATATTTAGAGACGTATTTGTTAGAATCAACATCGATTGATCACACGATGATGACATTACATGGTGCTGCAGAGGACATATGATGACCTTCAAGAGAAAAGCTGTTAGCTGGAGATACTGAACAAAGCAGATCAGCGTTCAGAACGTTTTTGCTCCATAATGTTGGGTACACGCACAGTACAGTACATACCGTCGACAAGTTTACAGCGTCTCAGCAGCCATGATAAGGTTTTTAGTTATGAAAAACCATGTACACATTTAGTCATGCAAGCAAAAGTGGATTATTTTAACACTTTATCCAACAGATGAGGTGCATCTCTACGTCTCAAATTGATGTTAATAAGACCATTTTTTGATCATAATGCGTGCGCCCATTTAGAAAAACAACTTTTGTGGAAGTTAGCAACTTTGCATGCCCCATGGCATGGACCGAATTCCTTGAAAAACTTGATGCCAACAGTTCATTTTGATAACTTCCAATCCTTTGAACTTTCTGATCTTGGAAACATTGGAGGATATTAATAACCTCTAAAGACATTGGCAAAGATAATGAATTATGCATTTCAAGCTCCAAGAAAGAAGGCAAACACACATTTATTGTATAAGAAATGAATGGAGACATGGCCTTCACCTTGTGAATAATTAAAAATCAGTTATGCATCCGAGGGGCATCTGTCTAAGATAGTTGCAATGCGAATTTTCGGTGTTTTCAATATTTTTAAATTTTGTGAGCACAAACACGTGGGCTTCCAATTAATATAGGCAGGCAACTTCACCCATCACTGTCACCGCGATCATTGCTGGCAGGGTTGTTAAGCAGATGACTAAAAATTCAAAGCAAATGCAAACTGAAAGAAAAGATTGGGCGAAAAGCAGAAGAATTATATTAATATATAGAGCGATGTGCAATTCAACAGTTAATTTCATGTGCGAAACAAGGCACATACCGGCAAACGACATTTTCAGACTTGAGCTGGTCCCTAGAAGAAAATGCCACATTTACTTTTAAGAACAGCTCTAAAGTACGCTGAAATCTAAATATTTCAGGGCCGCATAGAAGTTAAATGGAAGGCTGAGCAGTGTGGTACCTGTCTAAACGGAAACTGTGCATAAATCCGCCATCTGAAGGGGTCCACCTACAGTCTGTCAAACTAATCGAAAATTAGCTTTTCTCCAAAAACTCGGAATCCGAGATAAGTTGGCAACTTCCATGGTCTGTTATCGAGTATTCTCCTCACGATGGTCGACACGAAAGCTAATTTCGTGGTCTCGTGGACACCTATGTTCGACACGCCGTTTAACCTTAACTCATTTTGAGATGTTAACTATACATTTGTCTTTTCGGATTATTGTCGCAAGCCTACGAATCGAGACTAACCCTTTGAAAGCGGTTTAGATCTGCTTGCGACATGTGTACCTAACAGATGATGAAACCACGCTGAACACCTTTATATTTCACCTCACTGCTTACTGATTGTCGTCTTTTTAAACTGTATCCAAATCCATAAGGACCACTGAAGAAATCCTTAATGAGAAATGGTGTGCAGGTATGGAAGTAGGCCTTCACCGATCCGTTATAGGACTCACTAGTCCCGCTGTGTCTTGGGCCTCACTCTCGAGCTCCGACATGAGCCGCTAGGTGGCTAATGATGTTGGCAAAGACAAGGGAGACTAACGAGGCCACTTCTGGCTTATTAGCCGTACTCAGCCCACTATAACCGACCACAGGTGTTGCGGCACCCGCGACCACACAGAGGAAACAGGTACAAGCTAGCAGTAACCTAAATAATTACGTAGTATATACTACTAACTGCCTGTTGGTAGCTTGTAATATAACGTGGTTGTTCCCCAGTAGCTAAAGCATTGGACCTCTAAAATTCCTAGCAAGTTTCCTACGTAGCATGCATTGTTTGCTGCCGAGGATTTACTCCAAGTGGACGCATAAATTCCCTTTGAAATTATGTAGTGCAATAAATGAATCATTATTTCAAATAACTATGGTAGGAAGGTGTAATTTAAACTACGGTACTTTTGCTTAGGTTGTTGCCAACAACTATATACCAACAGACTGATCTACATTTCATGACTATCAAGGTTGCGAACATCAGCGAAAGTATATAAAAGCATCCGTTTCTCAATAAGAGCGTTTTCTCTTCTGTAAAATTTTCCATTCTGCCTAGGTGGAGCTTTGTAGAGCTGAGAGCAATCAAATAACTATGTCACATTTGGTAGTGTTTCTATGCAGGTAAAATGGGTAATCAGTCAGTTGTTTCGACCGCATTGGTTGAATTCGCCTGAAACTGTCCTCTAATTGCATTCGAAGAAAAAAGTTCAATTATTTCTTAAAAGATGATAACCTGCATTTTTCGCAGGAACGTACGCATTAAGTGGAAACACCCATCCAATCCAACAGCTTCCTCTTAGTCATCATCCCCGTAGTCTCAATCAAAAGCATCATCGCCTTCTTCATTAGAGCTTGATCTACCGCGTTCATTACGGGCAAATTACTTTAACCACGAAACTTTGGTTGGAGGTGGCAGCAAATTTATAAAGCATGAGCTTCGATCAATTCAAAGTTCACTTAATTTTCGCAGATATCTATCGATACATAAATACTGGCAATATCTGAACCCGTCCAGTTCTTGGGAAAACAGTCAGTCAAGATGTAAAGTAAGTTGGTCTGTGCAATAGTTCTAAGAATAACGTGGGATCACTTAATAGGATGACGGAGAGGGAAAGCGAATCTCCGTTAGAATATAAACTAGTTAATTATTTGTGATGAAGGTGCACGTGCAGAGTTATTGGAGTAAATGCTTTATCACAGTGAAATTTTGAATATCAGCGTAAGCTGAAGGAAACTAACCTTTACCTAAAGTGAAAATAAAGTCGATTTTTTAAGATCATTCAAAATGAAAATAAAACATTTGCAATTATTTGCGATATTTAGAATGCCAGTGGGTAATGTTCGGGAAGGACCATAAAAGAAATCTAGAGTATCATTAAATAAGTCACCTAGAACAAACAGCGTTGAATTACACTTTTGTGCACGAAGAACAATCGACACAGGTTGCCTTTCCAAACGGCCTGCTTGCAGTTACTCGCTGGTCTTTATAGTGCAACGGACAGCTGCGATGTGACATTTAAATTACTTTATTCGATTCTTTGCCGACATCAAATCTGTTTTGCAACTCCATTATTCTGTCACGCAGGGTGGTTCCTAGACGATGGACAATGCCCCCGCAAACGCATCAGTAGTACACGTCCTTGCTTCTGATTCATTTCCTAGACGTGATGGAGCCAAAGGATTCATTGGCAGGTAAAGAGTTCTAGGAATCTCAACCTCGTTTGCGTGTTAATAGGTTTTACCCTCTGAAAGAGACAAGGATCTGGCTTGTGCTGGTAACTTTTCATTTAATGCAAACACACTATTTGGCTTCGTCAAACAGTCGTGAGGCGGCCCAACTAAATGAAAGTTATTAGGCAGAGTTTTCTGAAACTGGAACGTTTACTGGCACATCCACCTGCTAAACCGAGGCTCGGAGGCGTGCACTGAGTACGCAGGTAGCAGCGTGCTATAGAAACTTAAGAGCGACGTCACCAAATCACAAAGAATAATTGCGTTTTCCGAGGTTTAAGGCGTTTGCAGATGAAATAACCAATTTCACTCAAATAGCCACTGTAACTTATACGAGATACACGTTTTTTGAAAGCTGCACATGTCATTTCCGAAGCTTGCTTTAATTATTAACCAAATTGTTCCGTTAAAGCATTACAGTACATTACTTCTAGTAATTATGATTAACTCGATACAACCACAAATCATTTGACCAGTTATAAAAATGTTCAGGAATTCGGTGAGATTCAAACTCACAACGGCAAAGGAATCGCCTCAGTACAGACTACATTATAACCATCTCAGCTACGAGTACACGCCAGGGGCCATAATTCCCAATGATTGGGTTCTTTGTACATTAGAATGGCAGCTTAATTCAGAGGAGGCCCACACATAAGTAACAGCAGAGAGCCTGGTAGGTATCTCTGAATGCATTTACAAATGTGGATATAAGGCAGCATCCTAAAGTAAATATTTGTGTGCTAACTGGTATGAATCCTTATAAATCAAAGCTGCGTTTTAACCTGATGATCATATCTGCTTTCCTTGATTTTGTAGGCCCGACGTAGTTGGACACATTTCCCAAATAAATGGAAACTTTAAATACCAGCGTCCTTTAAAAGCAAAGGTTCGACTAAACGCAGCATGGAGGTATTGAAAACGCCCTTTTTAAATTAAGCGAAAAAGCTCGCATACATTCCAGTCAAATATTTTAAAATAAATACAAATAATTCATCAAACGTTTCTTAAGTGATGACTGAGAAATAAGCTGAAAACTTTTAGAATTTTTAAGCGCGGATCAAAATATTTCAGTGCAATCAAAATTGAAAAATAGTGGTGTTACCCCCAGTTCCAACAGTTTAAATAAAATTTGAAAAGAATAATTCCAAATTCAGTTGATAGAATATAGTCGGTGGAGAATATCAACGTTCAAAGTGCAAACATTGGAGACAAATCAACTTCAGACCGAATAAAACCTACCTTTGACAACGCTGGCTAAATTTTCGAACAGGAAAAATCAGAAAGCTTGAAATTTAGGCTACCTCAATACTGTAATATGTCATAAGCTTAGTAAAATACTTTTGGTAATGAAAATACGCATGAGCATGTTTAAAGAGTTTCTAGCAGATATATCTGAAATACAATAAATATATAAAGGTGCAAACTTCGCCCATCATTTATCGACAGCGTCCATTTGCTATTTACATGCTGACAATTATCTGCTCCATTTCCTAACAGCTAGGCATATCCGATAATACGATGAGGCGTAATTGAAAACAGTTGCATTAAATTGACTGCTTTCCCAGTATTCTTAATGTGACCTTGTTTGGAATGAACTTTTTGATTCACAGTTGCTGAGATTCTAAATATGTAATAGCTGCGCGCTGAGATGACGTCCCTAAGCTTACATGAGTATGATCCGGAATGAGAACTATGAACGCATTCTTAAATCTGCCTGATTGCAATTCACATGTCAATGAGCATGTGGCTCATTGGTTAAGGCGTGAAACTGGTTACGAAAATGTTTCAGGTTCGAGCATCAGGGCCAGCAGGAAGCAGGGGGTTAGGTTTGGCCGACGGTTGACGACTAGAACGACAAGCAAGACCACTAACGTCTTGTCTGCCTTGTGCTGGGCTTGCAAATGTTTAGCGTTTTTAGTGATTTACAGCTCAATAACTTGGGTCTTGTCTTGCAATTTTACAGGCTGCATTTATGACTAGGGAGATTTTCAATTGTTAAATGCCTTATATCTTTAAACGTATAAGGCATGTGTGCATTTGCATCTGGTTTTGCAGTCCCAAAACTGCATTTTACATGCATTCTCTCAGGACTGAAGCCCAAAATTAAATACGTTCTGACTGGCAACTATTTATGTACATTAATCTGCGCCATTTCAAAATTTATGCGAATGTACGAATCAGAATGTGTTAAAACATATTGGTCATTCTGATGTTTTCAGTGGGCGAAAAATTATCAAATCCATCATATTTGCTTCCCTTGATAATGGAGGCCCGACTTAGTTGGACATATTTCCCAAATGCATGGAAACTTTAAATGCAAACGTCCTTTAAAAGCAAAGGGTCGACTAAACGCAACATTAAAGTATTGAAAACGGCGTTTTTAAAATTTAAGTGAAACAGCTTGGATACATTCCAGTCAAATATTTTAAAATACATACAAAATAATTACTCAAACGTTTCTTTAGGTGATCATGGAGAAAAAGGCTAAAGCATTTTAGAATTTTTTAGCGCGCATCAAAATATTTCAGTGCAATCATAGTTGACAAAAAGTTGTGTTTCACCCAGTTCCAACAGTTTTACAATAAAATTTGAAAAGAATAATTCCAAATTCAGCTGATTAGAATATTGTCGACAAAATAATCAACATCTAAAACTTACCAGCGAGGTTTCCAGCTAAATTGTATTGTAGATAAATAAAATGGATTTGAAATATATTGACTTGACGACAGAACACATTGCTATTTTAGCCTTGTTCTATAGCAAAGTGTGAAAACCATGCCTGTATTATGGCCATACTTTATATTTTTGAGAAAAAGTTGATAAACATTAGCTTCTTCAAAAATATTTTGATACTACAGATTGCATGTTTTGATTATTATTATTATCCGATTTTGAAAAAAGGTCTCCGTGCAAGCTTTTTCGTCTTTTCACAAAAAATGAATATCAAGCAAGCGTGCATTGGTGTGAAAATTTTAATCGTAAAAACATTAACTTTAAACAAAACAGTCGGTAAGATATTGCAAGCAGTATTCAATTAACAAACATCGGATATTTTGTGCATGTTGTGGGCTTCACATTTAAAGAGTTTCACCATCGGATTTGGCAAAATATTTTCATTATAAGACAATGTTTAGGTTCTTGGATAGGCCACAGTAATTTGAGGAATGTTTTTGTACGATTAAGTAAAAATGTTTTGCAAGTCGCATACACTACAGGGCTCGATTCATTTACGCATATAAAAATAACAATACAATTATATAAGGCGAACATTTATTCTATCTGAACCAACATATCCCAAAATTTATCGCATAAACGCATTTAAAAAGCCATCATCACTCTCTCCCCCACCTCCACAGTCACACCACCATCCGAGCCGGTCAGTTGCCTGATGTGGGAGTTGGCGCATTGGCGGACGGGTCGCTGTACCCATCTTCGCGCGCCACAGCACGACATGGCCCCCATAACGAACACAACAGGATTTACTTACTCAGGGGATATGGAGGATCCATCGCCGTCTGACTCCTAGTCCACTGCTCAGCCACCCGACACACACAGCACAACCCTGGGCCGACAGCGTGGTCTAGTGCAAGCGTCAGATTGGCAGCCTTCCAAGCCACGGTTTATAGGAAACCGTGATTTTATCAGGTACATTATGATGATTGTGAGGGTGTTGTCTATGTATTAGTGTAGATGGTGTGCGGTGATGTGGCTTAGCCTCCGGCGGTGTACCGCAGGTTGTCGTGGAGTCGCATGTGTTCTAATAGGCCCATGCGGTGTGTAAATTTGCGGGAGCAGTATTTGCAGTGGAGGCGGGCGCGGTGACTCCCTTGTCAGAGCCCCAGGCACTGATTCACCAGCCTCCGTGTGATGGATTCGCAGGTGACAGACCAGGCTGATGCGTGAGTTGAAGTGTCGGGCGCAGTGTAAGCAGAAAAAATCGGTAGAGGCTGGGGGGGATGTCTTTCATGGTAGTGGGGGTGGCAGTGGTGTTAAGAATGGCAGGAGCGGAGGGTGTGCATGATGCATCGGTGTTGTCGGCTTTGTGGTGAATTCCGCTGTCATGGATGCGCATGTGACCGAATATGCCCATGCGATGAGTGAATGCACGAGGACAGTGAGGACAGTGGAGGCGACGATCTCTGCTGTGTGTTGGTGCTCCAGGCACTAATTCACCAGTCTCTGTACGATGGATTCGCAAGTGATCAACCAGGCCGATGCGTGAGGTGAATATGCGGTCTCATTGAGGACAGTTAAGGAGAGAGTCCCCATCGCTGATGGTGGTGATGGTGATATCACGATAGGTACTCACATCACAGCTTTACTCCGACCTACGGGCCAGGGTGGTGCAAGCAGTGCAATGGGTCAACGAGTAAATCGGCCAATCGTAAATAGTTGCAACCACGAGATATTGGTAAAGGACCTACCAGATCTATATGGCTATGTGCAAAACGTGCGTCGGGTGCGAGAAAAGTTCCAGTGGGAGCCTGAGTCATTATTTGCAAGGAAAACAAGTGCAGATGCCCCGATGCTGCTGCGATCGAAGCAGGTGGCCAGGACATTAAGCAATAGGACGCATTATGGCCTTTCGCATCAGGGAGATGTACTCGGCAGCGAATTTAATGTAACAGTCCCCGCGATGACCAGGTGGACTGCAAGTTAAAGTACTAACTATTAGGATTTGCCAATCGCTGTCTGTCACAGAAGTCATTATGTGCACGGAAAACAAGTGCAGATGCCCCGATAGTCTTGCTGCTGCGATCGAAACAGGTGGACAGGAAACTAAGCACGTTGAGCTCAGGAAGACGCACAGAAGGCCTACCGAACTGACTACTAAGTCACCGATATCAGTAGTGCAATTTTTCAGGTCTGAAAATGCCTCATTTTGTGTTTTTCCAATCGCTTGTAATCAGTGCAGCTTTGTTAGATGGTGTTCCGTGGTTCACGAATCCTCCAGATTGGGTACAAATGAAAGAGGAACATTATCGATTTCATTTTTTAATTCCTACTACATTCCAACCTTTCCCTATAACTGTACTGGCCTGAAGAGAAGTTATAAAAAGCGGCACGTATGCTCGCCAAGTCGTCTTTTAAAAATGCATAGTTTTAGTGTCACAGTTGACAGGAGTACACTAACCTGCTTTTCATCGGACACTTCTTCGTTCCCTGATCTCTTTGTTAGACTGCGTAACCTGCATGTCATAAGCAATAAAAAATAGCAAAGCGCATTCTTACCTGTATTTCCTACCTATGCATAGCGTGGTGGTGAGGGCTCGCCTGGGCCGGGGTAATGCGTTGCCGGGCTACGTACAGTTAGAAGGCAAAATAAACTATCGGCAAAATAATAATACTATCACAGTCATGCCACACATGTGAGATGTAAGCCGTTCAACCCACTGTTGTGTGAAATCCTGGTGCTTGTGTTTGGGGGGCCAGGTCGTGTACGAAGTACACGTAGATGTGGTCACCAGCAGCTGCGCCCGCTTCCGCATCAGACAACTGACCGGATCGGAGAGTGGTCTGATTGTTGGGGTGGGGGAGAGAGTGAGGTCGAGAGCTCAGCGTATTTTCCTCACTATAAACAATCTGACGCGCTTGAAACTATCTCGGTGCGCTAAAAAGCCGTGGCTTGGAAGGTTGCCAACTGACGGATAACTAGGACCGCGTGGTCAGCACAATGTGTGTTTTGTGTGGAGTGGCTGACTGGCGGACTGAGGGTCAGGTTGCAATGGCTCCTTCTTAATGTGGCCTTTATGGCACTCCCACTCCGTAGGATCCGAGCCAGGTGTGGTGGCACGCCCAGGGGCGGCTCTGGTCGCGCCAGCAAGCTGCGCCCCCTCCCATATCCGGTCTTCTTGACTGTGTCTTGAAACCGGGCTCAGGTGGGGGAGGAGGAGAGAGTACGGTAGCTGCAGCGCAAGGCTACTATCACTTAAAACTAATTCACGTGCAAGTCACCGTCCCTGCACCACCTGGTGTGGAGCATACGGTGGACCTTGTCGAAATCGACGGTCGAACTGCCACACTAACCTGCTTTTCATAGAACACTTATTCGTTCCCTGATCTCTTTGTTAGACTGCGTAACCTGCATGTCATAAGCAATAAAAAATAGCAAAGCATATTCTTACCTGTATTTCCTACCTGTGCATCTCGTGGTGGTGAGGGCTCGCCTGGGTCCGGGGTAATGCGGTGCCGGGTTACGTAAAAATAAAAGGTAAAATAAAATAGCGGCAAAATAATAATGCTATCACAGTCATGCCAAAGATCACAGAAAGCTTAATAAAATTAAAATCTTCAAAACCCTACATAAAATGATATCCCGATAAGTACTCACATCACAACGGGCCAGGGTAGTGCAAACAGTGCACAACCACCTATCACAGCTTGGTGCGCTTCCGACACACATTTCAGGAAATTTGCGTTGACAGTCGAAACACTTAAAACACTTAAGCCTGGGCCGGGTAATGCGTTGCAGGGTTACGTAAGGTTACAAGGCGAAATAAAATATCAGCAAAATACTAATACTAACACTATCATGACAAAGACCACAGAAAGCTAAAGAAATTAAAATCTTAAAAACCTACATAAAATGATATCACGATAAGTACTCGCTGCGAGTAAGGGGCGGAGTCTGTGGGATAAGGGACAGCACAGGGTTATTAGGCGTTAGTGGAAACAGCGAGTGGCAATGTGCCGATTGAAGGTTGTTCGGTTGGGGAAGTTGAAAGAGGCTCACCGCCTTCAAGCGATCGACTGAGTCCACGTCGGCGTGACCTCCACCGGAAATTGTAAAATGCTTGTCCGTGCGAGATAGCACTCGAAATAGTCCGTAGGGCTGTTGTAGTGACCAACGGACACTATCTACACGCACAAATACAAAAGAACATGTTAGTAAGTTCGGGTCGATGTACGACTTACTTGTTGGAGCACGTGGAGGAGTGCCTCGAAGATGAGTCATGGCTTGGCGCAAGCTTTGCACATAATCGCTGGGATCCAAGTCGGCTGAGCTTTTAGAGGCCCGAAAAAAACCACTGGGAATCCGCAGGGTAGACAATTTCAGCAGCGAACACCAAGTCGGGCTTGTGTGCAGTACGGATACCGAGCATGACCAAGGGCAGATGCTCCGATGGGAAGGGTTGTCATGAGCTCGGAGCGAGGCTTTGAGTTGCCGATGGAAAAGCTCGACTAAGCCATTGGATGAGGGGTGGTATACTGTCGTGCGTATGCGAGACCATCCGAGGAGGTCGTTAAGGCTGTTAAAAAGGCTACACTCAAATTTGTTGGCCTCGATCGGTGGTAATAGTTGAGGGGACGCCATCATGGGAGATCCAGTGTTCCAAGGGAATCTGTAGTTATGTTAGGTATGGGAGTTGCAACGAGTAAATCGGCCAATCGCAGTAAGTAAACAGTTGCAACCACGAGATGTTAGTAAAGGACCTACCAGACAGGCCAAACATGAACGGGTCCACTGGCGGATATTCATGTTCATGCTTGGCCAAAAGAAACGCTCGCTGACGAGGCGCTGGGTAGTGCGGATGCCAGGGTGAGCAAGATTGTGCAACGTGGCAAAAACATCTCGTCTCGTCTCGCTTGGCACTACGGGTTGGGAGGCACCGCTTGATTGTACCGCGGGTGGTGGAAACAGGAATGGTCTCGAGCTGAAGACTACTGTGTGCTGAAGGCTCTCAGTGAACGTTGGCTGGTTTTGCAGCTCTGCCATGCGTTCCACTTCGACGGAAGGGCAGGTGATGGCATTAATACCAGGGCGGGAAAGACAGTCAGCAACATGATTATAAATGCCCTTAAGAAATCCAATGGCGATGGTATACTGAGAAATAAAAGCGAGATGGTGGGCCTCACGGGGTGAATACTTTTCAGAAGAAGTAGATAGGGTATAAGTATGAGGCTTGTGGTCAGTATAACTACAAAAATCTAGGCCCTCAATATAATTAAAGATGTGCTTAATCACAAGTGCTATAGCGAGTTTGCGGGGTGGGCAGAGAAAAAAGCCAAGGGCTGGGTGCCATTGTTTAATGTCCTGGCCGCCTGCTTCGATCGCAGCAGCAAGACTATCGGGGCATCTGCACTTGTTTTCCGCTCAAATAATGACTCATGCTGGTCTCTCCACTGCGGTTTGACGCGCTCTGGGCGTGATCACGCGCGTCAGGCCGAAATGCGAGGGCATGTCTCAAGGTGCATTGCGAAGGTGCGCATACATGGCCGAACATCACGCCTTGATGCACGCCCCCGCATTTTGGCCGAGAGCGCGTCAAGCCTGCTGCTGCGTCTGTTGGTGGAGGGCAGCACCTACAGCGAAATTGGAGGCGACGGCCACGATGGAAAGTGGAGCGTCAGTTATGGGGTGAACAAGGCCAGTTGTATCCGCAAGAGCCCTCCTGGCACGATTGAAAGACTCCACAGGGAAAGAAAACTCGCGGTTGTTCCCGCGTAAAAGGTTAGTAAGGAGGGATATAACGTCGATAGAAATTGACAAGGCCTAAAAAACGGCGTAGTTGTTGAAAAGAAGCGGGAGTAGGGAAATCGCGAATGGCTGAAACTTTGGCATCTATGGGATGACAACCACAAGCATCTACGCGTTGTCCTAGTAAAACAGCGATTTTACACCATAAACGCATGTAGAAACATTAATGAAAACCCCAAATTTGCTCAATCGTTCAAAAATTAGACGTAAATTTTGTAGATGTTCATGTTCACTGAAACTTGCTACCAGAACATCGTTGACATAGACAAAGACGAAAGTTATGTAGCAGAGGACTTCGTTGATGAAACGCTGAAAAGTTTGAGCGTAGTTGCATCGCCCAAATGGCATCATGACAAGTCGAACAGGCCAAACGGTGTTGTAATCGCCGTTACGTAAAGTATCAAGGTAAAATAAAATATCGGCAAAATAATAATGCTATCACAGTCATGCCAAAGATCACAGAAAGCTAAATAAAATTAAAATCTTAAAAACCTACATAAAATGATATCACGATAAGTAATCACATCACAACGGGCCAGGGTAGTGCAAACAGTGCACAACCACCTATCACAGCTTGGTGCGCTTCCGACACACATTTCATGAAATTTGCGTTGACAGGAGAAACACTTAAAAACTAAGCTTCAACTTGCACCACATGCGTCAACAAACGGACAGTCATCAAGAAACACTGCCCTCTCCTCCGATTGCCAACTGGACACGGCCGGGTCCATGTGCAAAAGTTCAGTGCTGGCACTACTCCTGGAGACATTCATGTTCACGGGACGACTTCTCAGAGGCTTGTCAGTCATCCAGGGGCGTTGCGTGCACGGCCGACCTACGAATGCGGAAGTTGGGGAGCATTTTGTCATTGACGTAACGGCCTCCGGGTTAACATTCTCGTCAGCGAAAGGTCTTTACAGACCTGAACATTAGACACCCATCCGCACCTTCGAAGACAAGAGCAGGGGTCAATACCTTGCTGCTCGACGAAGTTGAGGGTGTGAACCCACGGCAGCCGCCAGTTCTGATGGAATCGACAGCTGCACGTGTCGACCATGTCGCTCGAAAGCCTTACGACGGCGTAAGCCGACAGGTGGTCGAGTAGGACGTCCGAGGCGTACCCAGTCAGCATGTGGCACACTCGTACCACATGTGGCTTCAAGCCCAGGTAGTGCCCATGGCGGCAATACTCATCGGCCTCTACTCGGTCATTGTCAATAGCCTTTGAGTCAAGGAAGTTGAAAATGTTATTATCGCAATCAGTGAGACACATATAGGGTCTACACCATTGCTTTAAAACTATATTGAGGCTTTCTATTTTATTTATAGTAGGGTCTCCTACGTCGGGCATAATGGGCCCACCGGAGTGTACATCGCCACCAACAATCCTCGATGTATGGCCAGACCTCGGCGAACCGGTCCCTTATGTTATTCATGACTAATCGAAACATGTAAAGGGAGCCAGCATACACAGCCTTTCGGAAAAGGTAAAATGCGTGCTCAGCTTTATCATTATTACACACGCTCTTTACCTTCCGTCTAAACACCTGGAGGTCAGGAAATGTGCAGAGAAGAATCGAAGCATTATCTCAAGGAAAAGCTTCTTTCCAGGACCTCAGCCCCTCAGTTCCGTGCGTAAGTCATTGGCTGCGGACCCCATCATTTCCTTGAATTTACTGACCACGCAGCATATGCTAAGGACGTCTTCCTGAGTTACAAACGCATCGAAAACGAACTGAGCATACCCGTGCTTATCAGTTACCAAAATGTGGTACAACGCACACCCCGCCTATTTGTCCTGTAGGTTGCGTCCTTCTGGACTACCTCCAGATACGCAGAATACGTGGCCAGCAGAGCCGACGTCGTAAAGCAGGCTGTTCGAACTTTGTTCTTCTCGTAAAAGAAATCAAGGCGGCAGCCACCCTTCATGGAAAACAATGCATTTTCAATTCCTTTTACGGTAGGATCAGACCGAAAGATCCGGCGACGCATTTTTCAAACTCCTTCATCTTGTAATTAAAACCATAGCAACCTATGATTGCGTTTTAGTACAGCAAATTTACTTCGGAGATACACCTGCAAACGCCCCTCTGAAGGTCGCATCTGATGCATTAGGTTTAGCAGATTCTTCTCTTGGTCAGCCGTAAATCGCCGGAACTTGGGATAGGCGGAGGACATTTTGCTATTGCAAATGTCATTATGGCGCAAAAATCGACAAACTAACTACCCGGAAGTGACCAGTCAATAAAATATAAAGATATACACAAGGATCAGCCTCGGACGTAGGAGCTATCGCATTTATTGGCCATATGGTCGCATAGCAACCAAAACCAATGCATACCCCTGGTCCCACGGCCTCCGTCTATCGCTGGCCAGAATGCATGTGAGGCATTAAAGGAACATTTTCCTTCTTGCAGAGGTAAAAATTCCTTCACATAAACCACCTCCGGGAATTCACTGTGTCCAGGTGTATCAACTTTCCAGCGTATTTCTCCTTCCAAAAATAGGATGGGTACCCAAAACGTGATGTTTCGTCTAAGTAGCACATTTTTACCCCATATTTACAGTTACAACCGTGCATTGCTATTCTAATAAGCTCATGCGTTTTGTTTGCGAATAAGCATCTCCCCGAACAAATTTACAGGCACATATAGTTCAGTCTCAAAACACGCACTTGAGATTACTTAATTAACATTAAGTGAAGGTAACGATCGTTATGTGCTCTAGCAACTGACCTGGTGTTTTCATTGTATAGGCGACACAGGCATGAACATTTTTAATAGCAGTAGGCCACGGAATATACGGGGCGCTTGTACCAGCGATTTTTGACAATAAAGCGCTGGATTTTAACATCGAATAGACCCTACCTCGCTAGTGGGTAGGCCCGGGCAACGAGAAGTAATACCATGAGAAAATTGCAAGCCGTTGTCAGTGAGTGCAAGGATATCCAGCGGAATATATTAATTCCAGGGAATTCAAAATGAAACTACACATTATTATTTGCTTATGAAAAGTTTAAGCTTAAACTGACTCTAATTCCGAATAATCTACCGCAAAGAGAGTGCTCGGTGGATTCTATGAAAGATTTAACAATTTTAATAATGGTTTTGACCATCTGATAAAGAACACTATTGTGGGCACTAAATCTAAGTAACCAGGAGGCATTTGCTGACAGTTTGGTTGGGGCGCTAGGTCTCCACACTTTCCTGGGGTGGTATTCGTCAAAGTTCTTCTTCTTCTTCTTCTTCTTCTTCTTCTACCTCGTTGGGCATCTTCCGGTGCCCAAATTTATTCATGGGGGACATTTTTTGTTGAAACTATTGGAATCACACTTCCAAAATAAAGCTTACCTCTCTCTCTCACTTGTGACTAAAAACCAGAACTTCATCAATAGTGGTAAGTAGACCAGGCCTCAGTTTCATAGTTCTGGCACATAAAGCCTTCTCTGGTAGATGGTTTCAGCAGACAAATTCCCGCAAATGAATATATGCTGGACGGAATTGAATGTGTACCGAATTACCGTTCAATGCCAGTGGTCCATGTAACAAACAAACAAATATTATAATGTGAGAGTCATTCAGGCACTGGAATACGCCGATTCTCTACATGCGGATAATAAATAGCTTTTTGAAGCGTTTTTTTGTCCTAAATCTAGTCAGTCGCCATCACTGAATAGTAGTGTCTGCCCACTAGGTAAGCTGCTTCGTATAAGTAACTTGAAATATAGGTTTATTCTCTGCGTTTATTCGGCCAAATCTAAAGATAGCCAGTGTTCTATAGGTGTCAAAGCCGCATGTTGTCTGGTAAAGTTTCCTACCAGCCAAAACATAAACGACGCAGGAAAGGTGGAATTGTGTTCAGGCCTCATATTGAAAATACCGATTCCCTTGCATAAATTAGGGGTTCTCCAAAATTTGCTACGGAATTTGCACTTTTTTAAATCTTAACATTTTTACTTGAGTTTTGCATTTCTAAAACCAAATTAACTGTCCTCTAACTGATTCTGCAAATATTACCAAACGCACCATCTCACACGATTGAAGCGCGGTTATCAGTACTAGAGCCGTAGTCCGTGCAGTCAAAGGACTGTTGAAAAAAGCATACATGTAAAAGTTAAAATGAATTTGAAGGAACAAGTATACAATTGAATCCTCGGCAGAGAGGCGATTAATATGTTAATATTACTATGCATATTTCGGTGAAGCCCGAGTAATGATCACGTGTAAGCCTCCAATCTCATTAGTCTGTAATTGACTAGGCACTGAATTTAGGGAGGCAGGTAATATTGCTGTTATTCAGTTTATTTAGTAAAGAAAATCATCAATGCATTTGAAAAAAACTATTGTGAACATGCCAGTATGTTGCATACTGCGGGATATGCAGATCATAACAATTACCATAACAGGTTACTCGCAAGAGATTAGTAGTTATGTGATTTTAAATAGTATGTTTTATGGTCCACGGGACAGTTAGCTGAGGTTCAGACTGTCCAAGGAAAACAAGGCACACATTAAGTCATCCAAGCCTTTCTTGAGCAGCTAAAGGGGCATCGCGTCCACGACTGATCGGGGAGTTAATTCCAGCTCTCTACTACCCTTTGCGAAGGTTCAGTCAGGACATTTTCGTGTGCAGCTTCATCGAGTGCCTGCGAAGATTGGGAGACATGTGCCACTGAAACATCTCCTCAGAGCTCAATCCATCCTCAAGACCATGCATCATCTTGTAAACCATGATAAGATCATCCTTTACTGCTTGTAACACATCGGTTATAGCTTTAGGTTGTGCAGTCTTTTTATGTATGATCGAGCGATATAATGAGACCTTCCGGTGGCTGAACCTGTTAGTGTACAGTTTTTGGATTTGAGACTCTGACGAATGGAATTGGTTGGTTAGTTGGGCTATAGCCATACAGGTGATTCTCTAACACATTTAATATCCTTACTTTCACAAGACAAGCAAACTCAGACCAGTCTGCATCCCTCAGCGTTTTACATCAGCTCGTGGGTTCGGGAATAGGAACATGGAGGACAAACAGCTTTTCGTCTTACCGCGCGCATCGGGACTTCACAGAAATAACATATTTTATAGGCTCCCTTTTGGACAGGCTAGTCAGTGACTTATAATTGTCAATTTTCAATTGTCAGATGCGATCGTAAAAGTAATATTTTGCGCTGAACGACATGCTTCATTCGAAAAAGCCGTAACCTTCTACCAACCACCGCGGACGGACGTCGACGGAGATACTCCCTCTCTGGACAACATAAAGGTGATCGGCATTCGACCTGATGTTTTTCTCATGGGTGACTTCAATGCACGCAGCATTCGATGGAAATATCTGTAGGCAAAGTGTTCAAAGTAAGCCTTCGAGTACCGTGTTCTAAGAACAACACAACAAGTTCCAACTGGAGCGCGTGGAAGTTAACAGGCTAGTTGTTTAGGTCTTCACCAAAGACTTCACGACAAGGAGGTCAGATTGTAGGGAGTGGGCAACATCATCAAGAATTCGCTCGGAAATTTTCAAAGTGTTGTT
This sequence comes from Schistocephalus solidus, assembly GCA_017591395.1. Classification (NCBI taxonomy): domain Eukaryota; kingdom Metazoa; phylum Platyhelminthes; class Cestoda; order Diphyllobothriidea; family Diphyllobothriidae; genus Schistocephalus; species Schistocephalus solidus. The sequence goes on from WEDG01004501.1 coordinate 43,061, forward strand.
GTATTATAGTATCTATTAAAACAGTATAATAATAACCGGCAGCAGACAAGAGCGTTCGGAGTATACGTTTAAACGTCGGCAAATCCTTTTTAAGCGCAGCTGGAAAAAATCACGGGAAGATAATGGATTTGGGTGTGTGATAGGAACGCAAACGACAGATATAATAAAAATTATTTACGAATTTTAGTAAAAAGAGTATCCATATTAAGGGAGAAGGAAAGATTTGATGTCAGAGTAACGCCATGGAACCGGAAGGACGATACCTCGTTGGGAAGGACGGTTGAGGACTCCAGGACTAGAAGAGGGTGGCAATTGAAGAACACATTGGACCTATTTGTCCTGATTCAGTTGAAAACCATTATCTGATGACCATCTTGAGATATGATCCAGGTCGTCCGTCAGGGACTGGAGATATGTCTGGTTTTTAATAGGATGGCCAACAGCTATGTCGTCGGTATATACTATATACGGATAATCCTTTGGTGATCTCAGATCGTCAGTGTGGAGGAAGACGAGGCGGGAGGATAGGATTACACCTTGAAGAACACCAAAGAAGTTGGGAAGGACAGTAGATTTCAGACTGCCAGAGTCTATGAATTGAGTGCGGGAAGTAAAATAGTCTTTGAGTCAACAGACAGCACAACTGGGAAAACCACACGCAGATGTTTTGTAAAGGAAAAGATGACGCAGGATGGTATTGAAGGCAGCAGAAAAGTCAACAAATGCACATATGTGCGCACAAGCATTCATCATTCTGTGCCGCAAAAAAAAACAATTCAAACGACGAGAAATGTATGTAATACTACCACCTCAAAATTCAAAGTCTACTCTA
>WEDG01004502.1:0-15686 GCA_017591395.1 Schistocephalus solidus
CACAGCTTACTTACCACCATCAATTCTGACTCTGTTGGATGAGATCCTTCTGGTGACCATTTCTACACACAAACCCACCTATTCACCGCAATAGCTTACTTACCACCATCAATTCTGACTCTGTTGGATGAGATCCTTTCTGGTGACCATTTCTACACACAAACCCACCTATTCACCGCAATAGCTTACTTACCACCATCAATTCTGACTCGGTTGGATGAGATCCTTCTAGTGACCATTTCTACACAGAAACCCACCTATTGACCGCAATAGCTTACTTACCACCATCAATTTCTGACTCTGTTGGATGAGATCCTTCTGGTGACCATTTCTACACACAAAACCTCACCTATTCACCGCAATAGCTTACTTACCACCATCAATTCTGACTCTGTTTGGATGAGATCCTTCTGGTGACCATTTCTACACACAAACCCACCTATTCACCGCAATAGCTTACTTTACCACCATCAATTCTGACTCTGTTAGATAAGTTCCTTCTGGTGACCATTTCTACACAAAACCCACCTATTCACCGCAATAGCTTACTTACAACCATTAATTTCTGACTCTGTTGGATGAGATCCTTCTGGTGACCATTTCTACACACAAACCTACCTATTCACCGCAATAGCTTACTTTACCACCATCATTTCTGACTCTGTTGGATGAGATCCTTCTGGTGAACATTTCTACACACAAACCCTACCTATTCACCGCCATAGCTTACTTACCACCATCAATTCTGACTCTGTTAGATGAGATCCTTTCTGGTGACCATGTCTCCACACAAACCCACCTATTCTCCGCAATAGCATACTTACCACCATCAATTCTGACTCTGTTGGATGAGATCCTTCTAGTGACCATTTCTACACAGAAACCCATTGACCTATTCACCGCAATAGCTTACTTATCACCATCAATTTCTGACTCTGTTGGATGAGATCCTTCTAGTGACCATTTTCTACACACAAACCCACCTATTCACCGCAATAGCTTACTTACCACCATCAATTCTGACTCTGTTGGATGAGATCCTTCTGGTGACCATTTCTACACACAAACCCACCTATTCACCGCAAAAGCTTAGTTACCACCATCAATTCTGACTCTGTTGGATGTGATCATTCTGGTGACCATTTCTACACACAAGCCCACCTATTCACCGCAATAGCTTACTTACCACCATCAATTCTGACTCTGTTGGATGAGATCCATCTGGTGACCATTTCTACACACAAACCCACCTATTCACCGCAATAGCTTACTTACAACCATCAATTCTGACTCTGTTGGATGAAATCCTTTTGGTGACCATTTCTACACACAAACCCACCTATTCACTGCAATAGTTTACTAACCACCATCAATTCTGACTCTGTTGGATTAGATCCTTTTGGTGACCATTTCTACACACAAACCCACCTATTCTCCGCAATAGCTTACTTACCACCATTAATTCTGACTCTGTTGCATGAAATCCTTTTGGTGACCATTTCTACATACAAACCCACCTATTAACTGCAATAGCTTACATGCAACCATCAATTCTGACTCTGTTGGATAGGATTCTTCTGGTTACCATTTCTACACACCAACTTACCTATTCACCGCAATAGCTTACTTGCAACAATCAATTCTGACTCTTTTGGACGAGATTCTTTTGGTGACCATTTCTACACAAATACATTCCTATTCACCGGAATAGCTTACTTACCACCATCAATTCTGACTGTGTTGGATGAGATCCTTCTCGTGACCATTTCCACACACAAACGCACCTATTCAACGCAATAGCTTACTTACAATCCTCAATTCTGACTCTGTTGGATGAGATCCTTCTGTTGACCATTTATACACACAAACCCACCTATTCACCGCAAAAATTTACTTGCCACCGTCAATTCTTACTCTGTTGGATGAGATCCTTCTGATGAACATTTCTACACAAAAATTTACCTATTCACCAAAATAGCTTAATTAACAACATCAATTCTGACTCTATTGGATGAGATCATTTTAGTGACCATTTCTACACAGAAAACCACCTATTGACCGCAATAGCTTACTTATTGCCATCATTTCTGACTCTGTTGGATAAGATCCTTCTAGTGACCATTTCTACACACAAACTCACCTATTCACCGCAATAGCTTACTTTACACCATCAATTCTGACTCTGTTGGATGAGATCCTTCTGGTGACCATTTCTACACACAAACTGACCTATTCACCGAAAAAGCTTAGTTACCACCATCAATTCTGACTCTGTTGGACGTGATCATTCTGGTGACCATTTCTACAGACAAGCCCACCTATTCACCGCAAAAGCTTACTTACCAACATCAATTCTGACTCTGTTGGATGAGATCCATCTGGTGACCATTTCTACACACAAACACACCAATTCACCGCAATAGCTTACTTACCACCATCAATTCTGACTCTGTAGCATGAGATCCTTTTGGTTACCATTTCTACACACAAACTCACCTATTCACCGCAATAGCTTACTAACCACCATCAATTATGACTCTGTTGGATGAGATCCTTCTGGTGACCATTTTTACACACAAACCCACCAATTCACCGCAATAGCTAACTTGCAACCATCAATTCTGACTCTGTTGGATGAAATCCTTTTGGTGACCATTTCTACATACAAACCCACCTATTAACTGCAATAGCTTACATGCAACCATCAATTCTGACTCTGTTGGATAGGATTCTTCTGGTAACCATTTCTACACACTAACTTACCTATTCACCGCAATAGCTTACTTGCAACAATCAATTCTGACTCTGTTTAATAAGATTATTCTTGTGACCATTTCTACGCAAAAACTAACCCATTCACCGCAATAGCTTACTTACCACCATAAATTCTGACTCTTTTGGACGAGATTCTTTTGGTGACCATTTCAACACAAATACATTCCTATTCACCGGAAAAGCTTACTTACCACCATCAATTCTGACTGTGTTGGATGAGATCCTTCTGGTGACCATTTCCACACACAAACGCACCTATTCAACGCAATAGCTTACTTACAACCCTCAATTCTGACTCTGTTTGATGAGATCCTTCTGTTGACCATTTATACACACAAACCCACCTATTCACCGCAATAATTTACTTGCCACCATCAATTCTGACTCTGTTGGATGAGATCCTTCTGGTGACCATTTTTACACACAAACCTACCTATTCACCAAAATAGCTTAATTAACACCATCAATTCTGACTCTGTTGGATGAGATCATTTTGGTGAGATTTTCTACACACAAACAAACCTATTAACCTCAATAGCTTAATTAACACCCTCAATTCTGACTCTGTTGGATGAGATCCTTCTGGTGACCATTTATACACACAAACCCACCTATTCACCGCAATAATTTACTTGCCACCATCAATTCTGACTCTGTTGGATGAGATCCTTCTGGTGACCATTTCTACACACAAACATTCCTTTTCACAGTAATTGCTTACTTACCACCGTCAATTCTGACTATGTTGGATGAGATCCTTCTGGTGACCATTGCTACGTACAAAGCCACCTATTCGCCGCAATAGCTTACTTACCACCATCAATTCTGACTCTGTTGGATGAGATCCTTCTGGTGACCATTTCTACACACAAAGCCACCTACTCACCGCAATAGCTTACTTACCACCATCAATTCTGACTCTGTTGGATGAGATCCTTCTGGTGACCATTTCTACACACAAACCCACCAATTCACCGCAATAGCTTTACTAACCACCATCAATTCTGACTCTGTTGGATGAGATCCTTCTGGTGACCATTTCTACACACAAAAGCCACCTATTCACCGCAATTGCTTACTTACAACCATCAATTCTGACTCTGTTGGATGAGATCCTTCTGGTAACCATTTCTACACACAAAACCACCTATTCACCGCAATAGCTTACTTACCACCATCAATTCTGACTCTGTTGGACGAGATTCTTCTGGTGACCATTTCTACACACAAATAGCCACTATTCACCGCAATAGCTTACTTACCACCATCAATTCTGACTCTGTTGGATGAGATCCTTCTGGTGACCATTTCTACACACAAAACCCACCTATTCACCGCAATAGCTTTACTTGCCACCATCAATTCTGACTCTGTTGGATGAGATCCTTCTGGTGACCATTTCTACACACAAAAGCCACCTATTCACCGCAATTGCTTACTTACCACCATCAATTCTGACTGTGTTGGATGAGATCCTTCTGGTGACCATTTCTACACACAAAGCCACCTATTCACCGCAATAGCTTACTTACCACCATCAATTCTGACTCTGTTGGATGAGATCCTTCTGGTGACCATTTCTACACACAAAACCCACCCTATTCACCGCAATAGCTTACTTACCACCATCAATTCTGACTCTGTTGGATGAGATCCTTCTGGTGACCATTTCTACACACAAAGCCCACCTATTCACCGCAATAGCTTACTAACACCATCAATTCTGACTCTGTTGGATGAGATCCTTCTGGTGACCATTTCTACACACAAAAGCCCACCTATTAACCGCAATAGCTTACTTACCACCATCAATTCTGACTCTGTTGGATGAGATCCTTCTGGTGACCATTTATACACACAAAACCCACCTATTCACCGCAATAGCTTACTTGTACCACCATCAATTCTGACTCTGTTGGATGAGATCCTTCTGGTGACCATTTTCTACACACAAAGCCACCTATTCACCGGAATAGCTTACTTACCACCATCAATTCTGACTGTGTTGGATGAGATCCTTCTGGTGACCATTTCCATACACAAACTCACCTATTCACCGCAATAGCTTACTTACCACCATCAATTCTGACTCTGTTGGATGAGATCCTTCTGGTGACCATTTCTACACACAAACCCACCTATTCACCGCAATAGCTTACTTACCACCATCAATTCTGACTCTGTTGGATGAGATCCTTCTGGTGACCATTTCTACACACAAAGCCACCTATTCGCCGCAATAGCTTACTTACCACCATCAATTCTGACTCTGTTGGATGAGATCCTTCTGGTGACCATTTCTACACACAAAGCCCACCTATTCACCGCAATAGCTTACTTACCACCATCAATTCTGACTCTGTTGGATGAGATCCTTCTGGTGACCATTTCTACACACAAAGCCCACCTATTCACCGCAATAGCTTTACTTACCACCATCAATTCTGACTCTGTTGGATGAGATCCTTCTGGTGACCATTTCTACACACAAGCCACCTATTCACCGCAATAGCTTACTTACCACCGTCAATTCTGACTCTGTTGGATGAGATCCTTCTGGTGACCATTTCTTACGTACAAAGCCACCTATTCGCCGCAATAGCTTACTTACCACCATCAATTCTGACTCTGTTGGATGAGATCCTTCTGGTGACCATTTCTACACACAAAGCCACCTATCACCGCAATAGCTTACTTACCACCATCAATTCTGACTCTGTTGGATGAGATCCTTCTGGTGACCATTTCTGCACACAAAGCCACCTATTCACCGCAATAGCTTTCTTACCAACCATCAATTCTGACTCTGTTGGATGAGATCCTTCTGGTGACCATTTCTACACACAAACCCACCTATTCACCGCAATAGCTTCTTACCAACCATCAATTCTGACTCTGTTGGATGAGATCCTTCTGGTGACCATTTCTACACACAAAGCCACCTATTCACCGCAATAGCTTACTTACCACCATCAATTCTGACTCTGTTAGGATGAGATCCTTCTGGTGACCATTTCTACACACAAAGCCACCTATTCACCGGAATAGCTTACTTACCACCATCAATTCTGACTGTGTTGGATGAGATCCTTCTGGTGACCATTTCCACACACAAACCCACCTATTCACCGCAAAAATTTACTTGCCACCATCAATTCTTACTCTGTTGGATGAGATCCTTCTGGTGAACATTTCTACACACAAACTTACCTATTCACCAAAATAGCTTAATTAACACCATCAATTCTGACTCTGTTGGATGAGATCATTTTAGTGACATTTTCTACACACAAACAAACCTATTCACCTCAATAGCTTAATTAACACCCTCAATTCTGACACTGTTGGATGAGATCCTTCTGGTGACCATTTATACACACAAACCCACCTTTTCACCGCAATAATTTACTTGCCACCATCAATTCTGACTCTGTTGGATGAGATCCTTCTGGTGACCATTTCTACACACAAACATACCTTTTCACAGCAATTGCTTACTTACCACCGTCAATTCTGACTCTGTTGGATGAGATCCTTCTGGTGACCATTGCTACGTACAAAGCAACCTATTCGCCGCAATAGCTTTCTTACCACCATCAATTCTGACTCCGTTGGATGAGATCCTTCTGGTGACCATTTCTGCACACAAAGCCCCCCATTCACCGCAATTGCTTACTAAAACACCATCAATTCTGACTCCGTTGGATGATATCCTTCTTGTGACCATGTCTACACACAAAGCCACCTATTCACTGCAATAGCTTACTTACCAACATCAATTCTGACTCTGTTGGATGAGATCCTTCTGGTGACTATTTCTACACACAAAGCCACCTATTCACCGCAATTCCTTACTTACCACCATCAATTCTGACTCTGTTGGATAAGATCCTTCTGTTGACCATTGTTACTTACAAAGCCACCTCTTCACCGCAATAGCTTACTTACCACCATCAATTCTGACTCTGATCAATGAGATCCTTCTAGTGACCATTGTTACCTACAAAGCCACCTATTCGCCGCAATAGCTTACTCACCACCATAATTCTGACTCTGTAGGATGAGATCCTTCTGGTGACCATTTCTACACACAAAGCCACCTATTCACCGCAATTGCTAACTTACCACCATCAATTCTGACTCTGTTGGATGAGATCCTTCTGGTGACCATTGTTACTTACAAGGAAACCTATTCGCCGCAATAGCTTACTAAACCATCAATTCTGACTCTGTTGGATAAGTTCCTTCTGGTGACCATTGTTACTTACAAAGCCACCTATTCGCCGCAATAGCTTACTTACCACCATCAATTCTGACTCTGTTCAATGAGATCCTTCTAGTGACCATTGTTACTTACAAAGCCACCTATTCGCCGCAATAGCTTACTTACCACCATCAATTCTGACTCTGTTGGATGAGATCCTTCAGGTGACCATTTCTACACACAAAGCCACCTATTCACCGCAATTGCTTACTTACCACCATCAATTCTGACTCTGTTGGATGAGATCCTTCTGGTGACCAGTGTTACTTACAAAGCCACCTATTCGCCGCAATAGCTTACTTACCACCATCAATACTAAATCTGTTGGATGATATCCTTCTTGTGACCATTTCTACACACAAAGCCACCTATTAACCGCAATAGCTTACTTACCACCATCAATTCTGACTCCGTTGGATGAGATCCTTCTGGTGACCATTGTTACTTATAAAGAAACCTATTCGCCGCAATAGCTTACTTACCACCATCAATTCTGACTCTGTTAGATGAGATCCTTCTGGTGACCATTGTTACATACAAAGCCACCTATCCCCGTAATAGCTTACTTACCACCATCAATTCTGACTCTTTTAGATGAGATCGTTCTGGTGACCATTTCTACACACAAAGCCACCTATTCACCGCAATTGCTTTCTTACCAACATCAATTCTGACTCTGTTGGATGAGATCCTTCTGGTGACCATTTATACACACAAACCCACCAATTCACCGCAATAGCTAACTTGCAACCATCAATTCTGACTCTGTTGGATGAAATCCTTTTGGTGACCAATTCTTCTTACAAAGCCACCTATTCGCCGCAATAGCTTACTTACCACCATCAATTCTGACTCTGTAGGATGAGATCCTTCTGGTGACCATTTCTACACACAAAGCCACCTATTCACCGCAATTGCTTTCTTACCACCATCAATTTTGACTGTGTTGGATGAGATCCTTCTGGTGACCATTTCTACACACAAACGCACCTATTCACCGCAATAGCTTACTTACAACCATCAATTCTGACTCTGTTGGATGAGATCCTTCTGGTGACCATTTCTACACACAAAGCCACCTATTCGCCGCAATAGCTTACTTACCACCATCAATTCTGACTCTGTTGGATGAGATCCTTCTGGTGACCATTGCTACACACAAAGCCACCTATTCACCGCAATAGCTTACTTACAACCATCAATTCTGACTCTGTTGGATGAGATCCTTCTGGTGACCATTTCGACACACAAAGCCACCTATTCACCGCAATTGCTTTCTTACCACCATCAATTCTGACTCTGTTGGATGAGATCCTTCTGGTGACCATTTCTGCACACAAAGCCACCTATTCACCGCAATTGCTTACTTGCCACCATCAATTCTGACTCCGTTGGATGATATCCTTCTTGGTGACTATTTCTACACACAAAGTCACCTATTCACCGCAATAGCTTACTTACCACCATCAATTCTGACTCTGTTGGATGAGATCCTTCTGGTGACTATTTCTACACACAAAGCCACCTATTCACCGCAATTCCTTACTTACCACGATCAATACTGACTCTGTTGGATGAGATCCATCTGGTGACAATTTATACACACAAAGCCACCTTTTCGCCGCAATAGCATACTTACCACCATCAATTCTGACTCTGTTGGATGAGATCCTTCTGGTGACCATTTCGGTACACACAAAGCCACCTATTCGCCACAATAGCTTACTCACCACCATCAATTCTGACTCTGTTGGATGAGATCCTTCTGGTGACCATTTCTACACACAAAGCCACCTATTCACCGCAATAGCTTACTTACAACCATCAATTCTGACTCTGTTGGATGAGATCCTTCTGGTGACCATTTCACACACAAAACCCACCAATTAACCGCAATAGCTAACTTACCACCATCAATTCTGACTCTGTTGGATGAGATCCTTCTGGTGACCATTTCTACACACAAACCCACCTATTCACCGCAATTAGCTTACTAAACCACCATCAATTCTGACTCTGTTGGATGAGATTCTTCTGGTGACCATTTCTACACACAAAGCCACCTATTCACCGCAATAGCTTACTTACCACCATCAATTCTGACTCTTTTGGATGAGATCCTTCTGGTGACCATTTCTACACACAAAGCCACCTATTCACCGCAATTGCTTACTTACCACCATCAATTCTGACTCTGTTGGATGAGATCCTTCTGGTGACCATTTCACACACAAACCCACCTATTCACCGCAAAAGCTTACTTGCCACCATCAATTCTGACTCTGTTGGATGAGATCCTTCTGGTGACCATTTCTACACACAAAGCCACCTATTCACCGTAATAGCTTACTACCACCATCAATTCTGACTCTGTTGGATGAGATCCTTCTGGTGACCATTTCTACACACAAAACCACCTATTCACCGCAATAGCTTACTTACCACCATCAATTCTGACTCTGTTGGATGAGATCCTTCTGGTGACCATTTACACACAAACCCACCTATTCACCGCAATAGCTTACTTGCCACCATCAATTCTGACTCTGTTGGATGAGATCCTTCTGGTGACCATTTCTACACACAAAGCCACCTATTCACCGCAATTGCTTACTTACCACCATCAATTCTGACTCTGTTGGATGAGATCCTTCTGGTGACCATTTCTGCACACAAAGCCCCCTATTCACCGCAATTGCTTACTTACCACCATCAATTCTGACTCTGTTGGATGAGATCCTTCTGGTGACCATTTCTACCACAAAAGCCACCTATTCACCGCAATAGCTTACTTACCACCATCAATTCTGACTCTGTTGGATAAGATCCTTCTGGTGACCATTTCTGCACACAAAGCCACCTATTCACCGCAATAGCTTACTTACCACCATCAATTCTGACTCTGTTGGATGAGATCCTTCTGGTGACCATTGTCTACAAACAAAGCCACCTATTCACCGCAATAGCTTACTTACCACCATCAATTCTGACTCTGTTGGATGAGATCCTTCTGGTGACCATTTCTACACACAAAGCCACCTATTCACCGCAATTGCTTTCTTACCACCATCAATTCTGACTCTGTTGGATGAGATCCTTCTGGTGACCATTTCTAAACACAAAGCCACCTATTCACCGCAATTGCTTACTACCACCATCAATTCTGACTCTGTTGGATGAGATCCTTCTGGTGACCATTTCTACACACAAAGCCACCTATTCACCGCAATTGCTTTCTTACCACCATCAATTCTGACTCTGTTGGATGAGATCCTTCTGGTGACCATTTCTGCACACAAAGCCACCTATTCACCGCAATAGCTTACTTACCACCATCAATTCTGACTCTGTTGGATGAGATCCTTCTGGTGACCATTTATACACACAAACCCACCTATTCGCCGCAATAGCTTTCTTACCATCATCAATTCTGACTCTGTTGGATGAGATCCTTCTGGTGACCATTTATACACACAAAGCCACCTATTCACCGCAATTGCTTACTTACCACCATCAATTCTGACTCTGTTGGATGAGATCCTTCTGGTGACCATTTCTACACACAAAACCACCTCTTCACCGCAATAGCTTAACTCTACCACCATCAATTCTGACTCTGTTGGATGAGATCCTTCTGGTGACCATTTCGACACACAAAGCCACCTATTCACCGCAATTGCTTACTTAACACCATCAATTCTGACTCTGTTGGATGAGATCCTTCTGGTGACCATTTTCTACACAAAAACCACCTATTCACCGCAATAGCTTACTTACCAACATCAATTCTGACTCTGTTGGATGAGATCCTTCTGGTGACTATTTCTACACACAAAAGCCACCTATTCACCGCAATAGCTTACTTACCACCATCAATTCTGACTCTGTTGGATGAATCCTTCTGTGACCATTTCTACACACAAAGCCACCTATTCACCGCAATAGCTTACTTTACCACCATCAATTCTGACTCTGTTGGATGAGATCCTTCTGGTGACCATTTCTACACACAAACCCACCTATTCAACGCAATAGCTTACTTACCACCATCAATTCTGACTCTGTTGGATGAGATCCTTCTGGTGACCATTTCTACACACAAACCCTACCTATTCACCGCAATAGCTTACTTACCACCATCAATTCTGACACTGTTGGATGAGATCCTTCTGGTGACCATTTCTACACACAAACCCACCTATTCACCGCAATAGCTTACTTACCACCATCAATTCTGACTCTGTTGGATGAGATCCTTCTGGTGACCATTTCTACACACAAACGCCACCTATTCACCGCAATTGCTTACTTACCACCATCAAGTCTGACTCTGTTGGATGAGATCCTTCTGGTGACCATTGCTACACACAAAACCCACCTATTCACCGCAATAGCTCTTACCACCATCAATTCTGACTCCGTTGGATGAGATCCTTCTGGTGACCATTTCTACACACAAACCCACCTATTCACCGCAATTGCTTACTTACCACCATCAATTCTGACTCTGTTGGATGAGATCCTTCTGGTGACCATTTCTACACACAAACCCACCTATTCACCGCAATAGCTTACTTACCACCATCAATTCTGACTCTGTTGGATGAGATCCTTCTGGTGACCATTTCTACACACAAACCCACCTATTCACCGCAATTGCTTACTTACCACCATCAATTCTGACTCTGTTGGATGAGATCCTTCTGGTGACCATTTCTACACACAAAGCCACCTATTCACCGCAATAGCTTACTTACCACCATCAATTCTGACTCCTGGTTGGATGAGTATCCTTTGGTGACCATTTCTACACAAAAGCCACCTATTCACCGCAATAGCTTACTTACCACCATCAATTCTGACTCTGTTGGATGAGATCCTTCTGGTGACCATTTCTACACACAAACCCACCTATTCACTGCAATTGCTTACTTACCACCATCAATTCTGACTATGTTGGATGAGATCCTTCTGGTGACCATTTCTACACACAAACCCACCTATTCACCGCAATAGCTTACTTACCACCATCAATTCTGACTCTGTTGGATGAGATCCTTCTGGTGACCATTTCTACACACAAACCCACCTATTCACCGCAATAGCTTACTTACCACCATCAATTCTGACTCTGTTGGATGAGATCCTTCTGGTGACCATTTCTACACACAAACCCACCTATTCACCGCAATAGCTTACTTACCACCATCAATTCTGACTATGTTGGATGAGATCCTTCTGGTGACCATTTCTACACACAAACCCACCTATTCACCGCAATAGCTTACTTACCACCATCAATTCTGACTCTGTTGGATGAGATCCTTCTGGTGACCATTTCTACACACAAACCCACCTATTCACCGCAATAGCTTACTTACCACCGTCAAGTCTGACTCTGTTGGATGAGATCCTTCTGGTGACCATTTCTACACACAAACCCACCTATTCACCGCAATAGCTTACTTACCACCATCAATTCTGACTCTGTTGGATGAGATCCTTCTGGTGACCATTTCTACACACAAACCCACCTATTCACCGCAATAGCTTACTTACCACCATCAATTCTGACTCTGTTGGATGAGATCCTTCTGGTGACCATTTCTACACACAAACCCACCTATTCACCGCAATAGCTTACTTACCACCATCAATTCTGACTCTGTTGGATGAGATCCTTCTGGTGACCATTTCTACACAAAACCCTACCTATTCACCGCAATAGCTTACTTACCACCATCAATTCTGACTCTGTTGGATGAGATCCTTCTGGTGACCATTTCTACACACAAACCAACCTATTCACCGCAATAGCTTACTTACCACCATCAATTCTGACTCTGTTGGATGAGATCCTTCTGGTGACCATTTCTACACACAAACCCACCTATTCACCGCAATAGCTTACTTACCACCATCAATTCTGACTCTGTTGGATGAGATCCTTCTGGTGACCATTTCTACACACAAACCCACCTATTCACCGCAATAGCTTACTTACCACCATCAATTCTGACTATGTTGGATGAGATCCTTCTGGTGACCATTTTCTACACACAAACTTACCTATTCACCGCAATAGCTTACTTACCACCATCAATTATGACTATGTTGGATGAGATCCTTCTGGTGACCATTTCTACACACAAACCCAACCTATTCACCGCAATAGCTTACTTACCACCATCAATTCTGACTCTGTTGGATGAGATCCTTCTGGTGACCATTTCTACACACAAACCCACCTATTCACCGCAATAGCTTACTTACCACCATCAATTCTGACTCTGTTGGATGAGATCCTTCTGGTGACCATTTCTACACACAAACCCACCTATTCACCGCAATAGCTTACTTACCACCATCAATTCTGACTATGTTGGATGAGATCCTTCTGGTGACCATTTCTACACAAAAACCATCCTATTCACCGCAATAGCTTACTTACCACCATCAATTCTGACTCTGTTGGATGAGATCCTTCTGGTGACCATTTCTACACACAAACCCACCTATTCACCGCAATAGCTTACTTACCACCATCAATTCTGACTCTGTTGGATGAGATCCTTCTGGTGACCATTTCTACACACAAACCCACCTATTCACCGCAATAGCTTACTTACCACCATCAATTCTGACTCTGTTGGATGAGATCCTTCTGGTGACCATTTCTACACACAAACCCACCTATTCACCGCAATAGCTTATAACCACCATCAATTCTGACTCTGTTGGATGGGATCCTTCTGGTGACCATTTCTACACACAAACCCACCTATTCACCGCAAAAGATTACTTACCACCATCAATTCTGACTCTGTTGGATGAGATCCTTCTGGTAACCATTTCTACACACAAACAAACCCATTCACCGCAATAGCTTATTAACCACCATCAATTCTGACTCTGTTGGATGAGATCCTTCTGGTGACCATTTCTACACACAAACCCACCTATTCACCGCAATAGCTTACTTACCACCATCAATTCTGACTCTGTTGGATGAGATCCTTCTGGTGACCATTTCTACACACAAACCCACCTATTCACCGCAATAGCTTACTTACCACCATCAATTCTGACTCTGTTGGATGAGATCCTTCTGGTGACCATTTCTACACACAAACCCACCTATTCACCGCAATAGCTTACTTACCACCATCAATTCTGACTCTGTTGGATGAGATCCTTCTGGTGACCATTTTCTACACAAAACCCACCTATTCACCGCAATAGCTTACTTACCACCATCAATTCTGACTCTGTTGGATGAGATCCTTCTGGTGACCATTTTTACACAAAAACTTACCTATTCACCGCAATAGCTTACATACCACCATCAATTATGACTATGTTGGATGAGATACTTCTGGTTACCATTTGTACACACATACCAACCTATTCACCGCAATAGCTTACTTACCACCATCAATTCTGACTCTGTTGGATGAGATCCTTCTGGTGACCATTTCTACACACAAACCCACCTATTCACCGCAATAGCTTACTTACCACCATCAATTCTGACTCTGTTGGATGGGATCCTTCTGGTGACCATTTCTACACACAAACTTACCTATTCACCGCAATAGCTTACTTACCACCATCAATTCTGACTCTGTTGGATGAGATCCTTCTGGTGACCATTTCTACACACAAACCCAAACCTATTCACCGCAATAGCTTACTTACCACCATTAATTCTAACTCTGTTGGATGAGATCCTTCTGGTGACCGTTTCTACACACAAACCCACCTATTCACCGCAATAGCTTACTTACCACCATCAATTCTGACTCTGTTGGATGAGATCCTTCTGGTGACCATTTCTACACACAAACCCACCTATTCACCGCAATAGCTTACTTACCACCATCAATTCTGACTCTGTTGGATGAGATCCTTCTGGTGACCATTTTCTACACACAAACCCACCTATTCACCGCAATAGCTTACTAACCACCATCAATTCTGACTCTGTTGGATGAGATCCTTCTGGTTACCATTTCTACACACAAACCCACCTATTCACCGCAATAGCTTACTTACCACCATCAATTCTGACTCTGTTGGATGAGATGCCTCCTGGTGACCATTTCTACACACAAACCCACCTATTCACCGCAATAGCTTACTTACCACCATCAATTCTGACTCTGTTGGATGAGATCCTTCTGGTGACCATTTCTACACACAAAACCCTACCTATTCACCGCAAATAGCTTACTTACCACCATCAATTCTGACTATGTTGGATGAGATCCTTCTGGTGACCATTTCTACACACAAACCCACCCTATTCACCGCAATAGCTTACTTACCACCATCAATTCTGACTCTGTTGGATGAGATCCTTCTGGTGACCATTTCTACACACAAACCCACCTATTCACCGCAATAGCTTACTTACCACCATCAATTCTAACTCTGTTGGATGAGATCCTTCTGGTGACCGTTTTTGCACACAAACCCACCAGCTATTAACCGCAATAGCTTACTTCCCACCATCAATTCTGACTCTGTTGGATGAGATACTTCTGGTGACCGTTTCTGCCCACAAACCCACCTATTCACCGCAATAGCTTACTTACCACCACCAATTCTTACTTAATTGGATGAAATCCTTCTCGTGTTCATCTTT
>WEDG01004503.1:0-18992 GCA_017591395.1 Schistocephalus solidus
CAGTCATATTACCGAATTTTCTGGTCTGTATTGCTATCGTGGCTTGCCGACATCGGCCCAGTTAGGTGGTTGCCTGCGTTCGTAGCATCTACCACCCATACGTAGCTTATGTATGCTTCGGGAAGTCAATAGAGTAGTCTCTGAAAGCTTCCCGGTTTGTTTTTCGCTGACGTTATACATCTTGGGTTTCTTTTAAGATAGGCTCTGCGATTGTCGATGTTTTGAGGATTTTTCTTTTTATTATTATTTTCATAGGTTTATTTAAAAGTTTATAGTACAGTGTTAAGTATCCTTAGAATTGTGTTTAAGCATTTTGGAAATATTTATATCGTTGCTTAGTCTGTAAATGTTTTAAAAATATAAAAATAGATAACTTACGCAGGTATCTGGCTCTGTGAAATTAAAGGTTTTGGTCTGAAGGTTTAGTCACAGCTTTTGTATAGTCAATGTAAGACCAGTTCGGCGAGCAGCCCCGATATCGTTGAACCCATTTGGAGTGCCTGTTGGTAAAACTTATCTTTGAACTGACAATCGATTTTACGGCAGAACACGAGAGCGTCTAAACCATGGTGCGTTGAAATTTCAATGGGATTTCTCTAGGCGTCGGAGATGCGCACCTTTCGCTAATGGATCACAGTACAGCATCAGCGACTCTTATGCGTTACTTCGAGTCGAGGCGTTAATGAAAGTCCTGATGAGTGCTTTCTATCATTTTGATGTGGTTGGTCTATGTTTTCTCAATACTGCATAATCAGCAAGTGGTCATACCGGTCAACGACTTGGGACTCACATTAACGAACCCAAGCTGGCTATTCGTCAACGTGACCTCTTATCCCTTGTCTATGCGCACGCCAGTTGATTGGTGACCATTTCAATTGACATGACACTGCGGTGGTCACCATGGCCAATGCTAAGCAGGCATGGGAATTCCTCGAAGCTTGGTACTCAAATGTGAACGGCATCAACCGCCACGTGACATAGATGTCCACTACGGGGGTCTTCGATCACGCTGCACCGATTGGCGCCCACCTTGAAAACAAAACTGCTAATACATGCCCGGACATGCCGACCGCCACTCTTTTCCCTACCCCACGACACGGTGAGCCACAATGGAGACTCAGCGCGCCTCTATTAACCTCCGACAGCCATCAAAACACGGCGCAACCCACCACATCCCCTCGCAATGTCGTTTACCTATCTCTTTGTGACAATCGCTCTGTCTTTCCAATGACCTCTCTTCTAATTTTATGTACTCCGGAATGAATAACACCTCAGTTGCTTAATATATGTATCTATAAACTAGGTGACCCAACTCATGCAGTCAGTAAGCAAAATTTTAATGAACAGCTTAAAGTACATTTTTGTATCTTATTTGCGAGACTTTGATGCTCAGACACGCCTTTTGCTAAATAAAGCTGCTTGTTCAATTCCATATAGTGAAGGGAAAGTATACAAGATTTGGGCGGTATCGGAGGCTGCCGGCTTTTCAAGTAATTTCCTAAAGCTATTTTAATATCGCAGTAAAAACTTGTTGTTTTTATGCGTTGTACTATATTTAAAACCATTAAGATAAGCACAAAGGATTTCAAATAAATCCCTTCTGTAACCGGAAAAATATGATTCTATTTCAAAAAGTAAAGGTGAAGGCAAGCGTAAAAGGATCGCATTGTTTTTCTAGAAACAGCAAAATGGTTTTAAGTTGTAAAATTATTTTTGCAAATTTCTGACGTTTTTGCCAAAAACGCAGTAATAAAATTGCTTTGCCACTATTGGATTTTTATCACCACGAAAAACTGGCACTCGAAAGCAAAAATATGTAGAAGTAATTTTTGGAGATAGACGCCTAGAAAACACCTATGTTAAAATGGAATCATGCGGCAAGATCCCTGTTTGTATAATATAGTTTCCGCTACTCTGGGATTTCGAATGCAACGGGCAGAAGATTAGCATTTTTGCAAAAAGCTAGCAAATATTCTGCTACTGGTTTTGTGCAGTTGCAATCTTAGAACGGGGCATCGAAGAAATCGAATATCATGCAAACACTCGAGATATACAGCAGAAGGATAACTCTTCTTTTTAAAAGAAAAATATCCCCACTTACTTTCAAGAGGGTAAAAACGGCCAAACTCAATTACGCCTAACTTGCAACCTGCACGAAAGATAAAGGATCCGCATCCCACATTTGACCAAAAGTACATTTAGAATAGCTATTTGTTTTTACATTTTATGCTATTCAGCGGCAAGCTTTCATCTTTGGGCGAGTCAGGTGTTTCCGGCTACGCACTAAGTATGCTAAAAATCTCATAAATAATCTATTCTTGAATATTTTACAAACCAAGATCACGCAAGCTATCTTTTTGTGTGCAAGCAATCATAAAACTGAAATCTGAAATGTTTTCATTAAGAGCTTGAGGATCTATTCATACATCAGCATATACCCAGTATCGCTAAAAGCGTGCAATAATATTGCGAAAAGATAATACCATATGATACAGAACATAAAAAGTGTCGATGGGTTAATCGGCCAATTGTCATGCCTTCATGTTCATCAACGGGTTGGTCGATTAGAGAACTTTGGGGAGCTTGTATTCCTTCAATTTCTTCACGGGGAAAGGTCCAGCAAAGTCGTAGCAAATTCGTGACGGACAATCACATATTAATAGCGCTGAAACGAAAAGCTTTATCTCTTTTAGCCTGCGTAACCTTCCAGGAAACATTTGACCAATCATCGAGCGCGCATAACTTGGCCGCAAGTGGCTGAATATTGGCGAGTTCGACCGTCGATTTCGACGAGGTCCACCGTATGCTCCACACCAGGTGTGCAGGGACGGTGACTTGCGCGTGGTGGTTTAAAGTGATAGTAGCCTTGCGCTGCAGCTACCGCACTCTCTCCTCCTCCCCACCTGAGTCCCGTGTCAAGACAGAGTCAGAAGACCGGAGATGGGAGAGGGGCGCAGGTGGCTGGCGCGGCCTAAAGCCGCCCCTGGGCGTGCCACCACACCTGGCTCGGATCCCCACGGGTGGGAGTGCCATAAAGGCCACATTAAGAAGGAGCCATTGCAACCTGACTCTCCAGTCCGCCAGTCAGCCACTCCAACAAAACACACATTGGGCCGACCACGGTCCGAGTTATCCCGTCAGTTAGCAACCTTCCAAGCCCACGGCTTTTAGCGCACCGTGATAGTTTCAAGCGTCAGATTGTTTTATAGTGAGGAAAAATACGCTGAGCTCTCGACCTCCACTCTCTCACCCCGCAATCAGACCACTGTCGGGAGCAGTCAGTTGCCTGATGTGGGAGCGGGCGATAGCTGACGGTTGGCGTACCCGTCTGCGCGCCACAGCACGACCTGGCCCCCATAACGCACACACCCAGGATTCAAAAAGCTCAGGGGATATGGAGCAGCCATCGCCGTCTGACTCCCCAGTTCACTGGTCAGCCACTCGACACACACAGCACATACACACTGAGCCGACGGCGTGGTCTGGTGGAAGCGTCAGATTGGCAGACTGTATGTCGGAGCCCCAGGCACTGGTTCACCAGCCTCCATGCGATGGATTCGCAGATATATAGACTGAAGCCGATTCAAGTTGGTTTTTGAAACGATTTTATACTATTTATATCCTATTTATTAATTTGTATTCGCCATGAATTTTAACCTGATGTACTGATGATCGGTAATGACCGATTGAAACAACTGTCTGCGTCCTGTTACACTCCTTAACATATTTAGTACTATATATATGGTATGTGTCCTATGACACAACGTTGCGTTTATCGCCAGTAGGTAACTGGCGGAGCGGGACAAATGGGATCGAGTGAGATCCTTACCACATTAGTGAGTGTTACGCACTTGTTTGGCTTGTTTATGTACCCTCACTGCACAAGGCATATGATGTACTGATGATCGGTAATGACCGTGAAACAGCTGTCTGCGTCTTGCCTGTTGCACTCTTAGCAACATTTTTGTGTTATATATATATATATATATATATATATATATATATATATATATATATATATATATATATATATATTCAGAATAAAATGCCTGACAAAGACAAGGGAGACTGGAATGGCCATTTCTGGCTTATTAACCGTCATCAGCCAGCCATACCCAACCCCAAGCGCTGCGGCGCCCGAGGCTCAAACTCGCGACCTTGTTGGGCAGAAGTCCAACGCTCTACCCACTGCGCCACGAGCTCGTTGTCTTGCCGGTTTAGGTAACCCCGTGCAATCAACTCTGTTTTACAAAATGGCTGTCACTTTCTATAAATACTGTGAGTCGTGGTACGATAATCACCTCCGACGATGGAAGCTTGTATGCTTTTGAAACGTCAGGACAATACACCTATAGTCCCTAAGATCGCCATTTCTTCTTATTTATGTCAAGAGACGTGCATCTTTGCGGTATTGGTTTTTTGCAACTTTATTCTTAAGAATATGCACTATCTTCATGTCTATACGTACAATAAATGTCCCGCATTTGGAGCGTATATCTTTTACTGCGTGCATATCCTTTTGATTTCTGCTCAAATCGCTGCGGTTATTACCTTACAATACGTAGTCTATTCTTGCATTCTTTCTGAATATTATACTTACTCAAACATGGGCTGAAGTTAGCGTAAAGTAATATGTTTTGCATTCTCTAGATCGTCCATTTCTAACAAACTCGCTCCTTTACTCTCTTTACATAGCAAGTTGTACCAAGTTTCTAAACTCACAGTTGGATGACTCAAATCACGAATTTGTTCTATGCCGGTGTATGTTGCACTGATACTAATGCAGCGCCTCCACACTTATATGGCAATGGCTGATATTATAAACACTCAATCCCCGTCGAACATTTTGTCCGTCTCAATCAAAGGCTGGCTTTGCATAATTCATAAACGGGTAGAATGTGCGGTTCTTTAAGAGTAAATTCATTTCGCATTAGGCCGTCACGAATACAGTTGTTCATGTGTCATTAATATCAAAAGAACTAGACTGTATCCAAATGTTTTTTGAGGGCATTCGAATAGCAGCAGCTACCGGTAGGTACTTTGAACATTCGCTACTATATAAACTACTGTCTGTGTGACTTCAAAGAACAGCACATTCGAACTTGCCCCACCCAACTTCTTACAGAAATAGTTGAAACTCCACGTGAGGTGGTCGCCCGCCAGAATTGACGAGGTGGAATTATCAAATCAGCTAGGATAGACAAATGAAAGAACGGAATGTGCGCAGAGTCACGAAAAGCTAAAATAACTCAAAACGAGTCCGAACGCCCGATTAAAACATCTAAATCACCATCAAAAGGCTCTCAGTTAAATTAAAACACAAAACTCCCTGGAAGAAACACTGTATCGACTGAAAACAGCAAGGTTATCAGGTTAAAATTCATGGCAAATACAAATTAATAAATAGGATATAAATAGTATAAAATCGTTTCAAAAACCAACTTGAATCGGCTTTAGTCTATATATCTGCCACTTGCGGCCAGTTATGCGCTCGATGATTGGTCAAATGTTTCGGAAGGTTACGCAGGCTAAAGAGATAAAGCTTTTCGTTTGTGCATTTATTAATATGTGATTGTCTGTCACGAATTTGCTACGACTTTGCTGGACTTTCCCCGTGAAGAAATTGAAGGAATACAAGTTTCCCAAAGTTCTTAATCGATTAACCTGTTGAGGAATAAAAATGAAGGTACGTACAATTGGCCGATTAACCCATCGACACTTTATGTTCTGTATTTAAGATATTATCTTTTTCGCAATATTATTGCACGCTTTTAGCGATACTGGGGTATGCTGATGATGAATAAGTCCCCTAAGCTCTTAATGAAAACATTTCAGATTTCAGTTTTATGATTGCTTACACAAAAAGATAGCTTGCGTGATCTTGGTTTGTAAAATATTCAAGAATAGATTATTTATGAGATTTTTAGCATACTTAGTGCGTAGCCGGAAACACCTGACTCGCCCAAAGATGAAAGCTTGCCGCTGAATAGCATAAAAATGTAAAACAAATAGCTATTCTAAATGTACTTTTGGTCAATGTATGCGGACTTTATCTTTCTGCAAGGTTAAGTCAAGTTAGGCGTACTGGAGTTTGGCCGTTTTTTACCCTCTTGAAAGTAAGTGAGATATTTTTCTTTTAAAAATGAAGAGTTATCCTTCTGCTGTATATTCGAGTGTTTGTGCGATATTCGATTTCTTCAATGCCCCGTTCTAAGATTGCAACTGCACAAACCAGTAGCAGAATATTTGCTAAGCTTTTGCAAAAAAATGCTAATCTTCTGCCCGTTGCATTTCGAAATCCCAGAGTAGCGGAAACTATATTATACAAACAGGGATCTTGCCGCATGATTCCATTTTAACATAGGTGTTTCTAGGCGTCTATCTCCAAAATTACTTCTACATATTTTGCTTTCAGTGCCAGTTTTCGTGGTGATAAAATCCAATAGTGGCAAGCAATTTTATTACTGCGTTTTTGGCAAAAAACGTCAGAAATTTGCAAAAAATAATTTTACAACTTAAACCATTTGCTGTTTCTAGAAAACAATGCGATCCTTTACGCTTGCCTTCACCTTACTTTTTTTGAAATAGAATCATATTTTCCGGTTACAGAAGGGATTTATTTGAAATCCTTTGTGCTTATCTTAATGGTTTAAATATAGTACAACGCATAAAAACAACAAGTTTTTACTGCGATATTAAATAGCTTAGGAAATTACTTGAAAAGCCGGCAGCCTCCGATACCGCCCAAATCTTGTATACTTCCCTTCACTATATGGAATTGAACAAGCAGCTTTATTTAGCAAAAGGCTGTCTGAGCATCAAAGTCTCGCAAATAAGAAAAAAATACAAAATGTACTTTAAGCTGTTCATTAAAATTTTGCTTACTGACTGCATGAGTTGGGTCACCTAGTTTATAGATACATATATATTAAGCAACTGAGGTGTTATTCATTCCGAGTACATAAATTAGAAGAGAGGTCATTGGAAAAAGACAGAGCGATTGTCACAAAGAGATAGGTAAACGACATTGCGAGGGGATGTGGTGGGTTGCGCCGTGTTTTGATGGCTGTCGGAGGTTAATAGAGGTGCGCTGAGTCTCCATTGTGGCTCACCGTGTCGTGGGGTAGGAAAGAGTGGCGTGTCGGCATGTCCGGGCATGTATTAGCAGTTTTTGTTTTCAAGGTGGGCGCCAATCGGTGCAGCGTGATCGAAGACCCCCGTAGTGGACATCTATGTCAATGTGGCGGTTGATGCCGTTCACATTTGAGTACCAAGCTTCGAGGAATTCCCATGCCTGCTTAGCATTGGCCATGGTGACCACTGCAGTGTCATGTCAATTGAAATGGTGACCACAATCAAGGCGTGCGCATAGACAAGGGATAAGAGGTCACGTTGACGAATAGCCAGCTTGGGTTCGTTAATGTGAGTCCCAAGTCGTTGACCGGTATGACCACTTGCCAGATTATGCAGTATTGAGAAACATAGACCAACCACATCAAATGATAGAAAGCACTCATCAGGACTTTCATTAATGCCTTGGATTTTTCGAAGTAACGCATAAGAGTCGCTGATGCTGTACTGTGATCCATTAGCAAGGTGCGTATCTCGACGCCTAGAGGAAACTCATTGAAATTTCAACGCACTATGGTTTAGACGTGCTCGTGTTCTGCCGTAAAATCGATTGTCAGTTCAAAGATAAGTTTTACCAACAGGCACTCCAATGGGTTCAACGATATCGGGGCTGCTCGCCGAACTGGTCTTACATTGACTATAAAAAGCTGTGATTTAAACCTTCAGACCAAAACTTTTGCTCTTCACAGAGCCAGATACCTGCGTTGTTATCTATTTTTTATATATTTTAAAACATTTACAGACTAAGCAACGATATAAATATTTCCAAAATGCTTAAACACAATTCTAAGGATACTTAACACTGTACTATAAACTTTTAAATAAACCTATGAAAATAATAATAAAAGAAAAATCCTCAAAACATCGACAATTCGCAGAGCCTATCTTAAAAGAAACCCAAGATGTATAACGTCAGCGAAAAACAAACTGGGAAGTTTCAAGGGATTACTCTATTGACTTCCCGAAGCATACAAGCTACGTATGGGTGGTAGATGTTACGAACAGGCAACCACCTAACTGGGCCGATGTCGGCAAAGCTATGATAGCACATGGGGACCAGAAAATTCGGTAATATAAATATATATGACTGGTTGAGGTAGTATGCATTCCGAGATGATAAATGAAGAAAGAAGGCTCATCGGAAAATCGAGGTTTACTCGTGAACTTTCAAGCTGGTTACACCAACCCGTCGTCAGACGAAATGAGAAGTGAGAGTTATGATTGTCACGCTGGAGGGTTTAGGGGCAGAGAGGTTACATCGACAGACTGATGCCATGAGGGGTTTTGGGGGGCCATGAATCCTGTTACGATAGCTGTCGCATGTAAGGAGAGGGGTGCTAGAGTTTTGCTAGCAAGTCACGTGGCGGGAAATGCAGAGCCAGCGGGGTTACACTTGGCTGGGCAAAGATAAGCATTTGTTGAATTTAAGGTAGGTGCAAGTCAGTGGACCATGCACGCAGACCTTCGTAATGCGCATCCAGATCGACGTGGCAGTTGATAGTGTTTGTGCCGGAGTGCCAAGCTTCGAGGAAGTCACGTGCCTGTTTGGTGCTAGCCATGGCGACCACTTCAGTTCCCTCCCAATTGAAGCGGTGGTCGCAATCAACGGCGTGCGCAAACACGAGAGACAAGGGATCGTGTCAGCGGATGGCGAGTTTGTGTTCATTTATGCGGGTCCCGAGTCGTCGGCCTGTATGGCCTACGTAAGCGCAAGAGCAATTCGCACATTGAATGCGGTAGATAACATTGGTTTGTTGCTCTTTGGGTACGGGATCTTTAACACGTGATAGTGCTGCCCGCAGGGAGGACGCTGGCTTGTGAGCGATGCAGATACCAAATCGGTCTAATTGTCGGGCGATCGTTTCCGAAATGCCCTGCATGTATGGCAATGAAACGAATTTCCTCCGTACATCTTCTCCATTAGAGCTCTGATATTGTGGTTGTCTGTGACTTCGGAGACAGTTTTTTAACAAAGCTCATCGGATATCCGTTAGATCGGAATAGTTGGTATAAACAGGCAAGTTATTTTTTAAGTAGATACTCGCTGTTACAGTACCGGAAGGCGCGGTGAAAAAGAGCTGGAACGCAGCTTCGTTTGTGGGCAGCAGGATGATTGCTCCCATAGTTCAGGATTATTTCGGCATTTGAGTCTTTTCTGTGGATGCTGGTTGCGTGCTTGCCAACACTCCATCTTTGCACAGTGACGTCGAGAAACGGGAGGATGTCGCCTGTTGCTCCTTCGCAGGTGAATTGTATAGAAGGGAAAACACCATTAAGACTTTCATGCAGCCGTTCCACTTCGCAGTTGGTAATGACCACGAAGGTATCATCTACGTAGCGAAGCCACATTTTCGGCCTGAGGTTTTGAATCACAGCTTCTTCTAGACGTTGTAAGACTAGCTCGGCAAGTAGCCCCGATATCGGTGAACCCACTAGAGTACCCTTGACCGTCGAATTGACAATAATTCTTAAGGCAGAGCCAGAGCATGCCTAAAACGTGCTGCGTTGGAATGTCTATTGGCGTTTCTTCTAGACGACGAGCTACGCTCTCAATTGCCGGGTTATGTGGTATTGAGGAAAAAAGAGCAACCGCATCAAACGATAGAATGCATTCATCTGGACTTACATTGAGGCCTTTAACTATTTGAAGAAAAGCATGCAAGTTGCTGATGCTGTACTGTGAACCATGACTTAGGTGCTTTAGGCGTTTGCATAACCATTTAGCAAGGTTATAAGTAGGCGATCCAATGTGTGGCACTATGATCCTCAATGAAGCGTCCGCATTGTGAATCTTTGGAAGACTATAGGCACGTACGATGCGCGGATCATTGAGAGTTAGAAATGTAGAGTCCGCGGGGCTTATGAGTTTCATTCTAGTGAGCTCATTCACCTTCTTCTTTACATATGCAGCCTGTTTTTTCGTTGGATCCTCAGCAACGGGGATGTAGGCCTCCCTGTCATGAAAAGCTTGATTGGCCTTATTGACATAGTCAATCTTGTCCATGATGATGGTATCAGTATCAGTATCAGTATCAGTATATTTGAGGGAGATGTAGGTGAGTCACCTTTGAATTCCCTATTTGTACATACGAGTTATGGTATCAAAAAAATAGTATCTCGATATGTTGGCGAGGCCAACATAGTGGAACAAAGTTGAAAAAGAGCAGACAGTGAAAAAAAACTCCCGGTGATATTTAGGAGAAAAAAACTGTCGCCCTTGGGAGGGGTCCAACGGGGGCATTTCGGAGGTCACATGATGCTCCATTGCTGATTGCAGCGTCCGTTGAGGGATTTCAAAGGTTGAAATAGATGTCCAGATCATCCTCGGTCCATTGCGGTTCGAACCAGGGGATAACGTTCATACACCTCATGGACGATGGACGCCAGGTCCAGCTGATGCGAATACTCACGGTGTCACCAAGGTGTGTAAATAAGTTAAGCATCGAGACCTCGAGGACCCCAGCATGGGAATAATGGGAGAATGCAAGCCCTCGAACGAAAATAACAAACAAGGAAATGTTACTCAAATATAACTAGTAGTATCATTAATGCCTTACTTTATGACGTCACACTTGCAGCTTTCAGTTAGTGTTGTAGCTCGCACCATTATATCGATCTAACTTTCGCTTAAAAACCTCCAGGGAAGACTATTCCAAGCTTCTACTACTCTTTTGGAGAAGAAGTACTTCCGAGTGTCTAGCCTTGCTCCAGTCACACGTAATTTGAGAGGATGACCTCTCAAGTTCGTTGTTTTTGCTAACTCGAAGAAATCCCCTGGCACCAGACAACAGTCCTGGATACGTAGTATGCGGAATGTTAGTATCAGGTCACCCCGAAGCTGTCTATAGTGCAAGGGAAAGAGATTGAGACTCGACAGCCGTGTTTCATAAGGCAGTGAGCCATGTCCAAGGACAAGTTTGGTTGCTCGCCTTTGGACCTTTTCGAGGATGTTGATGTCCTTCGCCGCCCAGGGTCTCCAAGCTTGGATAGCGGACTCCAGCTGTGGCCGCACGAATGTTCCGAAGACTTTAGCGAAGCAGTCGGTAGTGAAGGCTGCAAAAGCTCGTTTAACGAGGTACAGAATCGACATGGCTGACTTCGCTACCTTTGCGCAATGTAGGGAGGGTTTAAGCGAAGGCGTGATCCAGACTCCAAGGTCCTTTTTGGACATCCACTTCTTTCAATGGAATGCCATTCAGACTGTAAATCGTACGGTTCGAAGGATTGCTTTTTCCCGACTCGTATGATGTTGCACTTGCTCTCATTAAACGGCAAGAGCCAGTCATTTGACCATTTCTGGAGTCGATTTAAGTTTGCCTGCAAGTTCTCTTCATCAGCCGCAGTTTGAATGACGCGCCAAAGTTTGAGATCATCGGCAAACATGGCAATATCGCAGTCCAGTTCGTTGGCACAATCGTTGATGTAGACAATGAACAGTATAGGGCCGAGAACAGAGCCTTGGGGAACACCACTCGACCTCAACTTTAAGTCGACTGTTTGTCGCTGATATGCACAGTTTGTGAGCGGCCAGTTAAGAATTTTTCTATCCATGTCAGAAGTCTACCTCTTACGCCTATGCGGTTGAGTTTATAAAGAAGGCGGTGGTGCGGCACGCTATCAAAAGCCTTTTTGAAGTCTATATAGACTGCGTGCACCGTATTACCAATATCGACCGCTTCCAGTCCAACGTTCTAAACAGTAGAGCAAATTTGTGACGCAGGATCTACCTCTACGGAAACCGTGCTGGGCATTGGATAGCAGATTGTTATGTTCGAAGAACTGTATTAGTTGTTGCTTAATTATTTTTTTCCATGATTTTTGCAGCAAACTGAAGTTAGGCTGACCGGTCGATAATTGTTAGCAGAGGCTCGGCTTCCACCCTTATAAAGCGGCGTAATCCATGCGGATTTCCAGTCGGCTGGTAGACTTCCGGTCTGGAAGGATGCTTGGAAAAAGCGTAGAGAGTGGTTTTTGCCAACTCTCTCGCGAGCTCTTTCAACAGCTTGGCAGGTACTTCATCGGGACCCGGAGACTTGGATTCCTTTAACCCCAAAAAGTTCTTTGAGGACAGTAGTCTCGGTAAAATTAACAGTCTCGACTATTGTATCCACTTCGAAGCCATCGGTAGGGTGATCGTATCTCGTTTCCTTTGTGAAAACCGACTGGAAAAAAATTCCGAAAGATGATTAGCCTTCGCACCGTCTTCAGTGAGGTCTATGCCCTCGGCGGTCCTCAGCAGGGGTATTGGATCCTTGTTCCGTGTATTCTGTCTGAGGTAACCGTAAAACACTTTCGGGTTCACGGTGGCCCGGTTCAGCAGGTCCACTTCGAAAGCCTGTCTTGTTCTAAAAATAAGGCCCTTGACCCGATTTCTCTGCATTTTTATACGCATTTAGAGATGTAGGAGTTCCGTCCGTAAGCGATTTTTTTCCACAATCTCCGCTTTTTGTTAACTTCGAATTTTAAGGCCTGCGAAAGCCATCGCGGTCTGTTCGTTAACCTTTTTCTCTCAAAATTGGACAGTGTTTTCCATGAGCCTGTGCAGTATGTCCCGGAACGTTTCCCAGTCCTCGGTTACGTTTCCAGAGAATAAAGGTTCCCACTGAGTGCGCATGAGTTCAGCCCTCATTCCACCGAAATCGCCTTGCCATATATTCCTCCTGATTGTTGTGGGTTTTGCTGGTATAGAAAAATAGTGAGTACTCCCATCGCATTACCACGTGGTCACTTTTGCCTAGCGGCGGTAGACACGACACTTCGTCGATGCTGTCGTGCGACTTCGTGAGAACTAGGTCCAGGCAATTGGCCTGTTGTCCTTCGCACACCCTGGTTGGAAAAAGTGACGTGCTGTGTGAGACGTAGCTTTTAGTGTCGTGCTCAGAAAAACAACCGTCGAAGGCTAGATCAGAACTATGTGCACAGGTCGAGCTCCAGTCGATGTGAGGCGCATTGAAGTCACCCATGATCAGGATATCCAACCGTGTGGCAATCTTTTTCAAGTTCCTCTAGCAGGTAAGCATCAGCTACGGGGTCTCTTCTCGGTGGGCGGTAGACTGTCAGGACATCTAGACTTGATGTACCTGGCACTTTTACGGATAGCCATATCGCCCTCGGAAGTAGGCGCGAGTTTATAAGTTTTGTCTAAAACTTTAATTTCGCTTTTCACGTATGTGAGTACGCCACCTCCTTTACGCTCTTTCCTGTCTTTTCTAAAAAGTTGGTAGCCAGCCATATTTTACCTCTCGGTCGTCCACGTGTTGGGACAACCAAGTTTCTGTTACGGAAATTATATCTGGAGATAGATCGCAGATATGAATCTTAAGCTCGTCGAGCTTCGATAATATACTCTGTGCATTAGTTTACATGCATGTTAGTTTTCGGTTTGCTCGGAAAGTGCTAACAGTCGGGCGCGAGCCCCCTGTTTACTGGGCCAACTGCGTGGTAATCCGGAACGGGCCTCTCCAGGGGAGAATAATGGACGATGGATCACTTGGTTGTTGTAAATAACCAAGTTTGTTTCCCCCCCTCGCTGAGCCGCCGTCTTAGTTCGATGACAAGTTGATGGCGTTTGTTCCGCTCTGCAGGTGAGAAGTCCTGTTGAAAAAAAAATTCCAGGGTTTGAGTTTTGTAACTTAAAGCGCCTTGACAGAATGTGACTGGCGTCCTGGCTATTGGTCAAGATAACTTTTAGAGGCCTAGGACGTGTTGATTCGGATTGGCTTTCGGGCCGTTTTCCAAGGCGGAAGGCTTTTTCCAGTTCAATCGACGTATTTGGTTCCAGCATATTGTTCAGAAGTTCACGAAAGTGGTTCATGTCTTCAGAATATCGGTCTACTGGGGTCGCAGCTGTTGATTCAGGTAGTCCCCTGTATTATGAAGCTTTTTTCTGTCCGTGGCATTTTTGTAACTACGACGCTGTCTTCCCTCTATCTGGTGGGAAGGTTTCACGTTGCGAACTGGTGATGATGGAGGGGATGCTGATTGGCTATGCGTTGGCTTTTGATCTTGTTTTTTCGATTCGGCGAATTCCACGGGTTCGACGATTTTGAATCGCAGGTGGTATTTTTGGTTGGGGAATCGGTTCTACTGCTTGTGCTTGGTGTGAGAATCTCAGTACTTCCTGTGGAGGACAAGGCAATGGTCAAAGCTTCGTGTTCGAGCTGTTTTGAGGAATCTTTCGAAGTCGGTTGTCCATTGGCTTTTTTCCTTCTTGGTGTCAGTTTTTGCGGTTTGGACGGCTTTTTTTTGTTTTAGGCGGACTAATTTTTGTCCTGCGCCGTTGGTACTTGCTGTTCAGTAGCCGAAGCAGCTTTCAAAGTTGTTGTTGGGATACCCTTTGATCGGGTATCGATGGTTTTGCTTCTGGTAAGTCGTTCAGTGGACTCCTGAGTGGCATCTCCTGCTTTAGAGGTGCCTTTTAGCGCAGATTTTATTTGTCTTATCTCATCCTCGAGCTGGTTTAGCTTCATGGACTGTTTATGACAGCCTCCACAAATGGCAGTGTTGTCAATAGCATGCATATTAATTTGAGAGAGCGCTCGCCGCCGTGATGAGGTGGTCGAGTGGTTAGCGAGCGTCGCCATCGCGTTGGTGGTCGCGGGTTCAATTCCGGCTTGCGGCATGACTTTTTGAATTTTTGTGTGGTGACTTAAGATGTAACGAGTGGCTAGGTGTAGGTTTACACTATCAGCGCTTTTACACAAACAGTATATAAATTATCTATACCGCCTTTTTGCAAATTAATGAAATCCTTCGAACGTTCTTAACTACTTCTGCTAGTGGAAGTTGTTAAAAGTATTTGTTATAACGAGTTACTCAATATAAATTGCAAAATCAATTAGACAGAATATGGATAATGAATGACTCAGCCTGTTTTGTAGATACTCCTCAGAAAGCCTGACGAGCCTGGATTGGACTGGTAGGTTGTGAAGGCCAAGCCAAAATTTCCGGCAGGTTGCTCTATTTGGAGAACTGTCCTAGGAGAACAAAAGTCCTCAGAAACCCTGGAGAGAGAATGGATTGGACTGGTGGGTTATGTAGGCCAAGATTTCCGACAGTGCTCGATTTTGAGAACTCTCCTAGTCAAACTGTGAGGGTATCGAAGGCACTGAGCGGAAGATTCAGTTAATTGATTCAATAATTTGAACCATTAATGTCTGTGGACTGATTGTTTCAGTGCAAAGACTCGATTAAATTCGGTCTTCTTGTTGCTCGAAAATTCAAACCGCGTGGCAACCGTTCAGTTCAGTTCAGTCCTGGATAGAACCTGGTAGAACCTGGTAGAACCACATTTGTCAGCAGCTAAAACGACGATACTGTTGTCCGACCTAAGGGAGCGTAATCCCTTATCTTCTTCCATTGACAAGGTTTTCTGCGTATATCAGCTTGCATGTCGTCACGGATGCATGAGGTTAGTAGGAGGGATTCAAGGCCGACTAAGAAGCTCGTAGGTGCAGCATCGATATGCCTGAACCTTATGCCTTTTGACAGCAGGCTTGTTTTGGTGGGGGTGGGACTCCTTTTCGAAAGGTTCACAACTCTTGTAGACATAGAACTGTCGTTGCTGGGACGGAGAAGAGCTTGGAGCTTGTCTTGAAGATCGGCTCGCTTCTTCATACGAGCATCCTTGGTGGTGGCATTTATGCGCTGCAGTACGTTTTCGAAAATATCTTCAGGCAGGGATGAAGCGCACCAGGACCTAAGGTCAGAGATGATTGCTTCAAATCGACGAATACGAGGAAAGACGTTTCATTGCCATACATGCAGGGCATTTCGTAAACGATCGCCTTACAATTAGACCGATTTGGTATCTGCATCGCACACAAGCCAGCGTCCTCTCTGTGGGCAGCACTTTCACGTGTTAAAGATCCCGTACACAAAGAGCAAAAAAGCCAAAGTTATTTACCACATTCCATGTGCGAAATGCTCTTGCGCTTACGTAGGCCATACAGGCCGACGACTCGGGACCCGGATAAATGAACACAAACTGGCCATCCACCGACGCGATCCCTTGTCTCTCGTGTTGGCACACGCCGTTGATTGCGACCACCGCTTCAATTGGGAAGGAACTGAAGTGGTCGCCATGGCTAGCACCAAACAGGCACGCGACTTCCTCGAAGCTTGGCACTCCGGCACAAACACTATCAACCACCTCGTCGATCTGCATGCGCATTACGAAGGTCTGCATGCATGGTCCACTGACTTGCGCCCACCTTAAAATCAACAAATGCTTATCTTTGCTCAGCCAAGTGTAACCTCGCTGGCTCTGCATTTCCCGCCACGTGACATGCTATCAAAACTCTAGCACCCCTCCTCTTACATGCGACAGCTATCGTAACAGGATTCGCGGCCCCCAAAACCCCCCATGGCGTCAGTGTGTCGATGTAACCTCACTACCCCTAAACCCTCCATCGTGACAATCCCAACTCTCACTTCTCATTTCGTCTGACGACGTGTTAGTATAACCAGCTTGCAAATTCACGAGTAAACCTCGATTTTCTGATGAGCCTTCTTTCTTCATTTATCATCTCGGAATGCATACTACCTCAACTATTCAACATATTTTTGGGCGTCAAACGCTTATTCTAACCAGAATTTGGGAGAATTTCTCGCAGAGGAAGGCGACAACGCTTGAACAACTGAGTTTTATCCATCGCTGTCGTGATCACGGCATCTTTCCAAGTTCTCTTCGCTTTAAACCCACACTGCCTAATGAGGCTGGGAGACTGCTCGCTCGCAAATACGGATTTCGTGTTCTGAGTGCGATTATATCCGACGTCCACAATCGTCTTCGTCGATTTGAGGCATTTATCTCTGACTTTAGGTCCCGCTGCGTTTCATCCCTACCTGAAGTTATTTTCGAAAACGTACTGCAGCGCATAAATGCCACCACAAATGATGCTCGTATGAAGAAGCGAGCCAATCTTCAAGACAAGCTCCAAGATCTTCTCCGTCCCATCAACGACAGTACTATGTCTACAAGAGTTGTGAACCTTTCGAAAAGGAGTCCCACCCCCACCAAAACAAGCCTGCTGTCGAAAGGCATAAGGTTCAGTCATATCGATGCTGCACCTACGAGCTTCTTAGTCGGCCTTGAATCCCTCCTACTAACCTCATGCATCCGTGACGACATGCAAGCTGATATACGCAGCGATGCTACTGGCCTCCTCCGAAAAAGAAAACCTCAGAAAACCTTGTCAATGGAAGAAGATAAGGGATTACGCTCCCTTAGGTCGGACAACAGTATCGTCGTTTTAGCTGCTGACAAATGTGGTTCTACCATCATCATGGACAAGATTGACTATGTCAATAAGGCCAATCAAGCTTTTCATGACAGGGAGGCCTACATCCCCGTTGCTGAGGATCCAACGAAAAAACAGGCTGCATATGTAAAGAAGAAGGTGAATGAGCTCACTAGAATGAAACTCATAAGCCCCGCGGACTCTACATTTCTAACTCTCAATGATCCGCGCATCGTACGTGCCTATGGTCTTCCAAAGATTCACAAAGCGGACGCACCATTGAGGATCATAGTGCCACTCATTGGATCGCCTACTTATAACCTTGCTAAATGGTTATGCAAACGCCTAAAGCACCTAAGTATTGGTTCACAGTACAGCATCAGCAACTTGCATGCTTTTCTTCAAATAGTTAAAGGCCTCAATGTAAGTCCAGATGAATGCATTCTATCGTTTGATGCGGTTGCTCTTTTTCCTCAATACCACATAACCTGGCACTTGAGAGCGTAGCTCAACGTCTAGAAGAAACGTTAATAGACATTCCAACGCAGCACGTTTTAGACATGCTCTGGCTCTGCCTTAAGAATTATTGTCAATTCGACGGTCAAGGGTACTCCAGTGGGTTCACCGATATCGGGGCTACTAGCCGAGCTAGTCTTACAACGTCTAGAAGAAGCTGTAATTCAAAACCTCAGGCCGAAAATGTGGCTTCGCTACGTAGATGATACCTTCGTGGTCATTAACAACTGCGAAGTGGAACGGCTGCATGAAAGTCTTAATGGTGTTTTCCCTGCTGTACAATTCACCCGCGAAGGAGCAACAGGTGACATCCTCCCGTTTCTCGACGTCACGGTGCAAAGATTGAGTGATGGCAAGCTCGCAACCAGCGTCCACAGAAAAGACTCAAATGCCGAAATAATCCTGAACTATGGGAGCAATCATCCTGCTGCCCACAAACGAAGCTGCGTTCGAGCTCTTTTTCACCGCGCCTTCCGGTACTGTAACAGCGAGTATCTACTTAAAAAAGAATTTGCCTGTCGTCGGAGGTGAGTATCGTTTCACGTTTCACAGTATTTAAGTGGGTGACAGTCGTGTGTGTGTGTTTTCCCCCTAAACGGGCAACGTGGTAGATGCGATGGACCAACACGGTGGCCACATTAGGGCACGGCAGGCGTTATTCGGTTTGCGCTCCCATAACAAATGCCGAACATGGAGGTGTGGTGGCACGCCTAGGGGCGGCTAGGACTTATGGGACCCAGCCGCGGGAGCCACCTGCGTCCTCTCCCGCCTCCGGTCTTATTGACTATGTCATGACACCGGGTTCAGGTGGGGAAGGAGGAGAAAGTGCGGCAGCTGCAGCAAAAGGCTACTATCACTTAAAACTAATTCACGCGCAAGTCACCGTCCCTGCTACACTTCTCCCATGGAGCATACGGTGGACATCGTCGGACTACGACGGTCGAACTGTCGTGTGTGTGTGTGTTTTTGCCCGGACGCCTACCGTGATGAACAGCCTGGTATCCGCATCGCCTACAGAACTGACGGGCACCTTCTAAACAGTCGGCGTATGCAGGCTCCAACGCGCGTGTCTACGACTACAGTCCATGACTTGCTCTTCGCGGA